>JAFFST010016825.1:24436-43498 GCA_022414735.1 Noturus placidus | reverse complement strand
GTTTTTTATTTGTTGAAAAAGTTTGAAATATCCAATAAATTTGGTTCCACTTCATGATTGTGTCCCACCTGTTTCTTGATTCTTCACAAAAAATTACAGTTTTATATCTTTATGTTTGAGGCCTGAAACGCGGGAAAAGGTCGAACAGTTCAAGGGGGCCGAATACTTTCATAAGGCACTGTAAGTGCGAGCAGAGACCAGGTGACTGTTTTGGACGATTCCAAGTACATGAGCTTGAGATGTGACCTCACAGTGACCTGTACGAGCTCAGCAGTGTGTGTATCTGGTCATGCGACACGTCACACATGTCAGTACTCCGCAGGTCAATATGATATGATGGTGCTGTGATGTCTGACACACTTCTTACAGGGGTAGGATTCGGCTGGTGGTGCGTCCTGGATAACCCTGGAGCTCAAATTATACAAAATTCCAGCGTGTGTGTTAGCGAGAAGCTAGTGACACTGCAATGAAACCCAAATTAATTAGTTACTCATTTAATATTTTATTCTATGTATATTTTTTATTTAAAAAATTTCTTACTGTTACTACAACTACTACTCAATATATAATAAATAAATGGAATTACAAAATATCTGAAGGAATTGTTTAATTCATGTTTATTTTGTGTTTTTGAAGGGCAGAGTGAGATTATAGTCATAATCATACTCATGTCTGCTCTTTTCCTGTCCAGGTGTCAATGGAGATGAACCCAGGGTTAACCCCGCCCTCAGTGGTGCCCCCCGGGGTCTCGATGCTCCACGCACGCGCCCTCGGCCACAACGACACACTGCACTTCCTGTTCTGCAGCGGTGGAGCTCCGGCCCTGCTGCTGATCCACACACACTCCAACGAGTCTGTGGTGGATGTGAACTGGGCCAAGTTCAACAGTGCAGACCCTACCGGCAGTGTGAAGGTGGAACCCGAGAGCAGTGTGCAGTACCGAGGCGCTCTCGTCTTCACCCGCGTGAGTCTTGCTAGCCCTCTCAGAACCTTTAGCAAGTTCTAATGGCTAATCAGAGCCGTGTCTGCACTCCATGATTAGCACATGCGAGGAGGTAAAAGTGTTTCCTGTTAAACGATGATTTACAAAAGGAACTGTTCCAGAATGTTACACTTACTAAGAATTCTAGAGTATGCATCATCTCAGGCTGTTGGAGTGTGTTCTAGATCACTGTACTCAGAAGTGCTCTGGATCTACAACTGTGGAAGCAGTGTTCTAGAATGCTCAACCAGTATGTGTGCTAGAACATGAAACCAGAAAATACTCTAGAACATTAAAAGCAGGAAGTGCTCTAGAACATTAAAAGCAGGAAGTGCTCTAGAACATTAAAAGCAGGAAGTGCTCTAGAACATTAAAAGCAGGAAGTGCTCTAGAACATTAAAAGCAGGAAGTGCTCTAGAACATTAAAAGCAGGAAGTGCTCTAGAACATTAAAAGCAGGAAGTGCTCTAGAACATTAAAAGCAGGAAGTGCTCTAGAACATTAAAAGCAGGAAGTGCTCTAGAACATTAAAAGCAGGAAGTGCTCTAGAACATTAAAAGCAGGAAGTGCTCTAGAACATTGAAGCTAGGAATGATTGTAAATGACTGGACCAAGAAGTGATTTAGAACCTTAAAATTGTGGCGTGTTAAAGAATGTTCAGCCAGGAGGATATACAGTAGAAGGCTTGAATGGTAAGGATCGTAGAGTGCTCGAGCAGGAGGCGTGCTAGAACATGAAAACCAGAACGTGTTCTAGAAAAAATAAATATATATATATATATACACACACACACCTAGGAAATGTGAAGACCTGTGTGCCAGCCTTATATATTATTATTATTATTATTATTATTATTGCTCCGGTTTACGGCCATTTTGAAAGCTCCCTCGGACGTGTCAATTCAAACACATCTCACACACTTGGGGAAGTGGATGAGGGTGAATGGATTTAGGGGAAGTGTTCCAGTGCTGGTTTTAACACTTCCTGTCCTTTCTGTATCCTTAGACATTATTACTCACTCAATAAATCACACTATTTTGAAACGTCATATTTTCTGTTAAATATAGTGTGTGTGTGTGTGTGTGTGTGTGTGTGTGTGTGTGTGTGTGTGTGTGTGTGTGTGTGTGTGTCAGTTGTGGGAGTATGACGAGTTGAACAGCACGGGGCAGAGTGTGTTGTCTCCGTATGAGCTCCGGGAGTTTGAGTGGGACGATATGAACAAGACGACGGATTACACACACCACACTGCAGAGCTCTGTGGGAGACACGGCAGCTTCAGCAGCAACGCCACCTTGTGTCTGCACGTGAGGACACACACACACACACACACACACACACACACAGTGCAAACAGAGATATGATGAGTCTTCAGAGGCAGGTTGAATAAATAATAAGCCACCTAATATCCATCAGTAACCTATTGCTCTTCTAAGACGCTGAAGACGTTCTTAAAGGAGCAGCGCACTTTTATTACCTTCATGAGAGAGAATAATGAGAGGATGTTTATAACTGTAATAACGTAAGAGAAAACAAGAACGAACTCGTTTCACTGACGAACCACAACATTAAATGTAGCTATAAATGGATAAAAAGCATGACGTGTGGTTGGTGCTGGTGGGAAGGCGTGGAGATATTTTCTATAACGGCACAGTTATATTTTTTGCGTAAATTATAAAATCTTTTAAAGCTGGATTTTGACATAAAACTCCTCCTCCTCCTCCTAATAATAAAAATAGTAACACTGATGTATTTAATTTTCTCAGTTTTCAGCATACGGGTCTTCGGGCCGAGAGGAGGCGTGGCCTAGTCTCCTCCATAACGCCAACTCCTCCCAGCTCCGTGTCTTGTTGAGAAGTATGACGCCGCGTACAAATCAATCACATTTTGGCCTGGAACTCCAGACAGTGAGCGAGGCGGGTCTTCAGACCCGAGTCGACGTCCACAGGTCCATCGATGATGAATACACGCCCTCCATCTTCCAGGTGGGCATGGACGCATATTTAATATACATATTGTTGTATTGTGTCTGAACTTTCATTTATATTCATTTATAATCTCTGTCTGTCTGTCAGGTGTCAGAGTGGGTGTGGTCTCATGATAACTCCTCCTCCGTGGTGGGTTTCTCTCAGTGGAAGCCCGTAGTGTATCAGAAGATTCAGCCTGCTATTGAGGACGCGGCGCCTTGCAGCCACTCAGAACCCGTCGACCTACCTCAAGCTCCGCCCTCACGCATCATCCTGGCCTATTTTACCCAGAGTTCCCTCACACACGGCCTCAACGTCACCTTCAATGTGACCTCTGAACCCGCCAAAAATTCCACCCAGTACCTTAGCTGGTGAGTCAGCACATTTATGAGCAGCTAGGAACATTTTATTTCACCAATAATTAAAACAATTGCTTTAATCAAATGTCAGGAAGTGTATTTATTGTGTGTGTTGTTCTCTAAGGTGTAACCATAGCAACAACCATGTAACAGTAGGCTAAATAAAATGACACTGGATTTGTTCCTGTTATTGTCATGCAAATCTTTCTCTCTTTCTCTTTCTCAGGACCATGCTGGCGGGAATCGGGACTCCTCCGTCAGAATTCTTCTCTTCACTGGTGATCGCCATCATGGCCATCGGTCTCGGCACTCCTCTCCTCCTCCTCCTCGTGGGCGGAGTTTTCATCTGTATACATAAAAGGCATCAGGATACGTTCAGCCAATACGAATCCATCAACTGAGGCTGGCGGCTGCAACACGAGCCACGCCCGTATGTAATAACTGACCAATAAGTGCCAATCAACTGAAACGGCATACTGCAAGCCCCTCCCACAGTGACTTCTAAGTTACAGTTTAACGTTTATTTTTGTTTTTACAGTAAATTTATGAATATTAAATTATAACCTCAGTTTTTTTGGAATGATGTTGCAATAATGAAAGTTGATAAGGTATTCTAAGCCCCGCCCACTTGTGCAAACTAAGTAATATGCAGTTTAATGACGGGAAAAACAGCGACTCACAATCCACTAGAATATATTGTGTATAATTTCTCACTGACTTCAGCATAATAACTGACCAATGATGAATCACGTCATAACTGAACCTCAACCGAGATGTGTAATATGTAAGCCCTGCCCATGTTTCTACTGACCAATGACACGTCACAAGGACAAACAGCCAATAACAGTAGCCTTGCTACGAAATATAATCAGTAAAGATGCTCAACCTATCTGTGCAATGTAATGTGTAGCCCCACCCCTGTGCAAACCAACCAATGAGAAGTCATGATTGTCTTCTCAGAACTGCTGATAGTCTGAACACTGACCAGTGAGATGGAAGAGTGTAATAATTGACAGTATCAATCAACTGAGACGATGTAGCCCCGCCCACAGGTGTGAAATTACCACCATCGAAACGCTATAATGTAATAAACTGAGAGCTGAGAAGGAATAGTGTAGTAACTGGCTTTGATATAAATCAGCTGACGTAACATAAAATATGTAGCCCCGCCCATGTTTACAAACTGATCAATGACGTCATATGGAAAGGTCACTCAAGCTGGACGTCCAATCACAATTCACTATCATTGTAGTTCATGTTAACATGTCACTCTTTCTCCTTGGTGGAATTTATATAATACTTGTTTATGTTAACTGACCAATCAGACGTCATCTTTGTGTCTGACTCAGAGTGGGAGGGGCTTAATGAGATTAGTGTACCTGCTGAAGGCTTTTTCAGAAACACAGTAATGGTGCCTGAAGTGGAGCCAGAACCGGTGTTGGTTCAAGGGATTGGAGAACCTTTTATAAGAAGTGATTTAAGAGTCAAAATATTTAGGTGTTATGTAGTTGCTCAGGTTGACGCCACAGTGTTAAAAATGACCCCGCCTCCTGGAGAAGTGACGTGAGACCTGGTGGCCTTTATGGTGAAAAGTGATGGAAAACTTGAGAATTAGGTGCTAGCACCTTGTTAATGGGAGCTCACGGGGAATCTTTAGCATGTGTGTTGTGAATGTGTGATGCGTTGTTTCTGATCTCTCGCTCTTCAGATGTTCACATCATCACACTGGGATTCTGTTCTGTTTGTTATAATGTTCTCCCAGAAGCACGTACTGTAAAATGTCTTCTCTCACACTGCTGCTGAGGATCTGGACTGTGATTGGTCAGAAGGTGTTGGTTAGTTTTCTAGAACAGCGGCTCTGACAGTAGTACAGGTTTATATTAATGCGCTGTTCTAATACGTTGTCGTTTCTATAGTAACGGCTCATTCACTGGGACTTGTGACGTATCGGATCGACCTCACTGACTTTCAGAAGCGAAAGAGAGACAAACATTTCTGCACTAAATCAGTCTCAGGGATTTTACGCTGTTTCACAGCCTCATCGTCTCGCACGCGCACACGTCTTGCATTCTAAACTGATGGAGAACTCGACACAGAACCTCTGAATGGTTCCTACAGCAGAGAAACTGAAGAACCCTGAGTGCTAGACGAAACAAGTCAACCACACGACTGTGAAACGCAGCATCCGCCTCCATTTCTGACATCTTTTCCCCTTCAGTCTCTCCTTTCAGTTTTATATTATAATTATTATTATACATATTGTATATTATTAGATTTCTTTGTGACACAATGGCATTTAGTTTAAAAACACCAGATTGTTTTTAGTTTATTTTTATGGACACGATGTAAAACAGGTCCAGAAATGCCTTGAGAAACGACCGGTGTTGACTTTAAGATGCCGAACTGACCTGAGAGTAAAGTGTATAAGACTTGTATGAATATTCCTTTTGAATCTGAAGAAATACAATTAATAAACATGATATTTGAGACCATCTTCTTATCGGAAGTCGCTCATTTGTTGCTCTCTTAACGGAAGATCCACATTTTAGCTGTGAGATTTGCTGGACTTTATTTTACTCTATAATAAAATAAAAATTAATTACCATGAATGAGAACCTATGGATTTGGTTTAACTTAATTATTTTGAATTTATTTATTTTCTCAAACATCCAGTCTGGGTTGAGGAGGTTTTATTGATCCATCACTGGTTTAAATCTCCCCTGTTTGTTTATATGCAGGGGTGTGTTTATTTATGTAGGTGGTGTGTTTCTTGGATGGAAGAACACCTTTTTTCCACAGCAGCTAGTTTGGACGCTTCATTAGCCTGCTCCTGGCGGAAGAGCGCGCTAGCATGGCGGTTTAGAGAAATGGCAGGAGCTCTTTAAACAGTATCAGTAATGGTGGAGAACAGAATATACAGTCCATTCTGTCAACGGAACACATCAGCTCATTTTTATCCCAAACACCGATGTCTGATGAAGTAAAGTAGCATAGTAAATGCAAGTCAGCACCACACCAAGGTTGTGTAGGATCATGTGACCAGCACACGTCTATATATTTAACATTTCAATAGCAAAAACCTGCTTCACAATGAGGATATAATAAACTTAAACAGCTGCATTAACCAACAAGTCTTTCATTACAGACTGAGGTTTATTGTGTAATTATTGTGCATGTGGACAGTTCAATAACTTTAATAGAAAAAATCTAGGTAAAAAAAAGTAAATTCATAGTATGACTAAAGCAGATCTGAACAATGAACAGAACATTCTAATAATTTATGAATAAAAAGGTTAATCACACAAACACTATTTAAAAATATATTATTTACTATCAAGACAAAACAAATTATTGACTCCCAACTCCAGGAAGTGTAAACAGGAAGTGAGGAAAAAACAGGAAATCAAATCTTAAGGATTTCACATGGTCCAATCGTTAGAAAGCATCTCCGTTCTACCAAGACGTCTCATCTGGTTGGATATTTGATTTTGTTTGTGTGTGGGTTACCCATAATGCCCTGCACATGAGTGGGGAATCAGTTATTAGCATGTTTACTGTTTAACCCCACCACCTGGCTTTAGGGGGTGGGGCTGTGGTGGGTGGAGCTACATCAAACACTGCCCCCTCTCCTGTTGAGGAGAAGATGAAGTAGAGATTGAGTCCCATCAGAATGAGAATGGGCAGGAAGGACAAGGAGAACCCCAACACACGCACACTGCTGCCGAAACACACACTCGGCCAGTAGATCAACCTGCAACACACACACACAATAAAGGCATGGCTAAACACACACACACTTACCATAAAGGCATGACTAAAACACACACATGCACAGAGACGAACCTGCCGAAGACAAAGATGATGGTGAGCAGCGGGACGAGTTTGAGAGCGTCGTGGTGGATGTACGTGGACATCACGGCGAGCTGCACGACGAACAGCAGGAAGAGGCGGAGAGAATCCTGGACGTAGGTCATGTGGACAAGTGTGTAATGACTCGCACGCTTCCCCTCAAACAGAGGATTCAGAGAACTGAACTTCAGACGAGACACACCATGTACCAACACACCTGAAACACACACACACACACACAACATGTCGTCAAATCATATCCCATCATTCTTCACTGCAGCAAGTGTGTTCTGATTGGCTGAGAGCAGCAGGGGCAACACAACAACTAACACTGTTAATAAAATATACTGTGTGTGTTATTGTAGCTAGCAGTGACGTAGCCCGAGTTTCCCATACATTAGTCCACATAATTAATAGGGTAAAATTGCTATGTGTGCCTGCCTGACTTTAGCTACATTTACATGTAAACTAACCGACCTAGTATGATGGGGAAGGTGGCGAAGAGCGAACAGCGCAGTGTGTACACCAGCCTGGAGGGGGCGCCCCTAACCACAGGGAGGTCTAAGGGCAAGAGGTCATGACCGCCCCACACGAGGAGTGGAAACATGACTACACCCACTAAAAAACACACGACTGAGCTCATCATCTCACCACAACACCCACAACCTGAGAGGAAGAGAGAGAGACAGTGTGCGAGACAGAGAGAGAGAAAAAGAGAGAGAGACACAAAATGAGAGAGAGAGAGAAAGAAAGACAGACAGAATGAGAAAAAAAAATTTCACAAACTGTACATAAATATATAGATACAATAAATAAATATAAACTGTGAAAGATTTTGCTCACAGCTCCGAGGACTCTGCCTTGTGCTTTCCCAGTACGTGCTGACGTCACTGGGCCGGACGTCACTGGGCCGGACGTCACTGGGCCGGACATCACTGGGCCGGACATCACTGGGCCGGACGTCACTGGCTCTGACATCACTGGGCCGGACGTCACTGGGCCGGACGTCACTGGGCCGGACGTCACTGGCTCCAGCGTCGTAGCAATCCGTCTGTTTTTCAGCTGTTGTCCTCACAATCTGCACCAGAGGAGTGAACGCAAAACTCATTCTATTTCCATCATCATCATCGTCGTCGTCATCTTCATCATCTGCCAGTGATCCATCTTCGTCCCTCCATCTCTCCTGTCCTTCATCCAGCTGTCTCTCGCTCTCCGTCCTGCTCTCCTGACCTGACGTCCTTTCCTCACTGTCGTTCACCGTGTCCTCTTCTCTGTTTTCACCAGACGGTTCGGAGTGAAAGACTGGAAACAGGTTTTCTTCCATCGCTGCATGGGTGTGGATCCTCTGTGTCTTGGTCTTTCTCTCCTGTAGATTAAAAGTCTGTCTCTCTCTCTCTGACTCTCTCTCGCTCTCTCTCTCCTCTTTCTCAGGGATCAGAAGTCCGATTGTCCATTCAGACTCATGGGACATGTGCAGGAGGTCAAATTCAACAAAATGGGAGATGTCAACAAATTTGGTCTTTTCAAGTCATTGGTTCTTCCTGGTGAGAGAAAGACCGACGGAGAGGAAACAAAGTCCGCTCTGTGGGAATTACTCATTAACGGATCCGGTTATCAGTGTGTGGAGAAATATTCAGCTCTTTACACAGTTAAACACCTACACAGGAGCAGAGGGAGAACAGTGCTGAGCTCAGTGAGGAACTGACAGAGAAACACTTAGCAATTAACACATTTTCCTGAAGTTTCCTGGGAAACAAACTGCATCTCTCTCACACAGACCTGATGCCATGGAGAACCACAGCTGGAGGTCAAACTCGAATTTAAAAGCTCCTGTGTTGTTATTTTGCTAGTAGTCTGTAAAAACCCTCGTGGCACTTACAGACCCGTTTCTCTAGATGATTCCACATGCTGCTCGTACGGAACATCCTGTAAACACACTCCGTACTGTGTGTCTATCTTCTACACCTGTACACTAATAATTTATAATCGCACTATCCGGTACCACCCACAAGAGGACGGGTTCCCTTTAGGGTCGGGTCCTGGATCCATGAGGAAGGGAGTTTCCTCTTCTTTACCACGGTCACCTCTGGCTTGATTGTTAGGGATCTGAATCTACATCCATTGGCAGACACCATTATCCAGAGTGACTTACAGACCTGAAAGACATTTCTCTCATTCAGGGCGTTTTCACACCTGGATCATTTGGAGTGTTTGTTTGGGAGCCTGGTGCATTTTCTAGCCTTGGTTCGGTTTGTTTAGATATACATGGACGGCTGTGTCTCAGTGGATAGAGCGG
Source organism: Noturus placidus (assembly GCA_022414735.1). NCBI lineage: Eukaryota > Metazoa > Chordata > Actinopteri > Siluriformes > Ictaluridae > Noturus > Noturus placidus. The sequence goes on along the minus strand of JAFFST010016825.1, from coordinate 34,049 downwards.
GTTGTCCACTAATCCACTAATCGTAGGGTCGGTGGTTGGAATCCCGGCCCGGGTGATCCCATGCCGAAGTGTCCTTGGGCAAGACACTGAACCCTAAGTTGCCCCCGATGGCAAGCTAGCACCTTGCATGCAGCTCTGCTCCCATTGGTGTGTGTGTATGTCTCATTTGGATAAAAAACACAAGATAACACGAACGAGGTGTCCTCAACCTCGTCGCAAACGAACTCTGGAGCGGTTCGCTTGTGGTGAGAAAGCAAGCTGACCCAACGGACCAACCTGTATAGCAATGCATGGTACTGCGTCATGTACAAAAACGCCATGCTTGTTAGCTAATGGCTGGCAACATGAATCATGTTTTAACTCGGACCAGAGACGAGGTATAACACCTCCCTGATGTCTGAGGAACAGATTTCTGAAGAACTTCCTTGAAAACAATGTGTTAAGTGGAGATGGGCTTTAATCGCTCAATGGAACGTACACATTAGATAAATAATCATTACAGCTAAAGAAAGTCACAATAAGCTCGCGGAGCTACTGTCTATCTAGCTAAAGAACACGTTTAACAGTGGACAGCTGTACAGAAATATATACATACAGGATACAGATTTTAAATGAGAAGCCAGAGGTGACGGCGGGGACGTCGAAACCTTGAGAGGAACCAGACTCAAAAGGGACGCGTCGTCATCTGGGTGACACCGGATAGTGCGATTATAAATAAATACACCCCTTCTATAAATGTGTGAATACGACATGCTGAAATAGTGCAGTTGTGTAAGCATCTTGATGGATGTCCCAAAACCTCCATTAGCTCGATAAACTGATAACCATTAAGGATAATAAAGCCAATACGGTGTCTACACCGGCTTAGGTCAGAATCATTATAAGTAAGTTCTACTTGTACACGTAACGCGCCTGTTCATCCATGTTTTCCCATCATTTGGTCTCCACGCTGCACAGAATTATGGGATACATATGACAGGCAAGGAAACGTGTTTGCCACCTTCATCAAGCAGCATTATGGTGGAGGTTCCTGTAGATAAGTGTACTGCTGATAAACATTTCATGAGGAAATCTCAATAATTCTCTCTCTCCAAGTCTAAGAATGCTGTTCCTCTTGTTGTTCCACTTCACATTCCACTATTAGCAAACAGAGAAACTCACATCACACACCATCCTAAACACACACACACACACACACACACACACACACAATCATCATAGACACCCTAACACACCATCCAGTGTTTCTCTGAGTGTGAAAGACCAGGTGGAGGTTTGGGTGAACCTGAGGGAGGTGTTTGTGTGAGATCAACTCAAAGTTACCAGATAGTAACCAAACACGGAAACAGGAGAAGCTTCACCAGGTCCATCAGGTTCTTCTTTCACGGCATCGTTCTCCATCATACATATCATGTGCATTCCACCAGTAACACCACATCACATGATGTCCCCTTTTATCCTGTAACAATGAAGCTACTGGTCACGTGATCTGTCTTTTGTAATCATGAAAGTTAGCTTTGGACAGAGAGAGAGAGAGAGAGAGCGAGAGAGGGGAGATGGGAGAGGACAGGAGACAAAAGAAGAAAGACAGACACAGGGGTGTGTTGATAGTTGAATATTTACTGGTTGAATAATACTGCTGCTTCTCCTACGTGTGTGTGTATTACAGAAGGTTTGCATGACTAATAATTTTTACAAATCTAAATTAAATCCAGTAATTCAGTCTTTTTTAATTTTAGGCTGTTTTATTTGAAAAAAAACACATGAAACTGAACTACATTTATCATCCAGACATTAGGTGAGGCAGACAGACAGTCATACAGAGAGACAGACAGACAGAAAGTGAGACAGAGAGAGAGAGACAGACATTAGGTGAGGCAGACAGACAGTCATACAGAGAGACAGACAGACAGAAAGTGAGACAGAGAGAGAGAGACAGACATTAGGTGAGGCAGACAGACAGTCATACAGAGAGACAGACAGACAGAAAGTGAGACAGAGAGAGAGAGACAGACATTAGGTGAGGCAGACAGACAGTCATACAGAGAGACAGACAGACAGAAAGTGAGACAGAGAGAGAGAGACAGACATTAGGTGAGGCAGACAGACAGTCATACAGTGAGACAGAGAGAGAAAGACAGACATTAGGTGAGGCAGACAGACAGTCATACAGAGAGACAGAAAGTGAGACAGAGAGAGAAAGACAGACAGGATGTCTACATATGATATTAATCTGTATTTGAACTTGAATATGATCTAAATAATAAATCTGCAGCACTTTTCTTACCTGATCTTCCATTTTCTGTCCTCTCAGAATGTGTGTGTGTGTGTGTGTGCGCGCGCACTTTTCCTCCTCTGCTGATTGGTAGATGCTGACGTCACACAGGTGTGGCAGGTAAATCCAGTCAAGTTGTGGTTTGACGTTGAACGTCACGTGGGATCCTAAGAAAAAGTTACAAAAACAAAGTTTAAGTAAATAAAAACTACGCCCCCTTCCGGCTACCAAGGAGAATTACAGTATATTATTAAAGTCCTGTGTGAATGTGAGTGAAATTTCATTAAATATGTTTATGGTCCATAACTCACGTGACATACGTGAATGCATTTAAATATTGATTTGTGCATTTATATATATATATATATATATATATATATATATATATGTTTTTTTTAATATTCAAAGCTAATATCATGGCACAAAATCCTACATGTTTATGTTATTTAGTGTCATTAAAAATTGTTTACAAAATACTGATGTTGCTCATAACTTTGCTAAGTGTTCTATTTGATATTTATAGTTCTGTATGTTTTTAGTCTTTAACACTAATTTACAGCACTAAGCTCTTCCAGCCATACATGTCCTCTAGCTCGATGGATTTAACGATTTGCTTTTAAAATGATTAAAATACCAATTTAAAATTAGTAACATTATTAAAGCTTATTCTTATTCGCTATTTTGTTTTTGGACCGCGGTTCGTGGCGTTTCAGGGTTGCTATGGGAACGCAGACGACGTCCCAACCGCCCAATCGGCAGGCTGTTTGTGAGACCGTGAGCACGAGGCGGGACTTGTAGCTCACCAGCCAATCCCGACTAGTTACGTCACACGTGGAGCTCACGTATGGAGGAAAAACCCGGAAATGAGTGTGTGTGTGTTTTCCCCACCATGCTGTAGTGTTCGCGTTCCCTGATAATACCCCAGTGTGTGTGTGTGTGTGTTTACAGTTACAGTGCAGTGTTAAAGTGTGTGTGTGTGAGAGAGAGAGAGAGAGAGAGAGCAGGATGAGCGGTGTGTGTAAAGAAGTGCTCACTCTACAGATCGGACATTATTCCAACTTTGTGGGGACACACTGGTGGAACCTGCAGGTATCCCGTTTCCTCTGTCTGTCTCTCTCTCTGTCTCTCTCTCACACTCTCACTCTCACACTCTCTCTCTCTCTCACTCTCTCTGTCTCTCTCTCACACACTCTCTCTCTCTCTCTCACACACTCTCTCTCTCACTCTCTCTCTCACACTGTCTCTCTCTCACACTCTCACTCTCACACTCTCTCTCTCTCTCACTCTCTCTGTCTCTCTCTCACACACTCTCTCTCACTCTCACACTCTGTCTCTCTCTCTGTCTCTCTCTCTCACACACACTCTGTCTCTCTCTCTCACACACACTCTGTCTCTCTCTCTGTCTCTCTCTCTCACACACCTCTGTCTCTCTCTCTCACACACTCTCTCTCTCACTCTCTCTCTCACACTCTCTCTCTCTCACTCTCTCACACACTCTCTCTCTCTCTCACACTCTCTCTCTCTCTCACTCTCTCTCACACTCTCTCTCTCTCTGTCTCTCTCTCTCACACACACTCTGTCTCTCTCTCTCACACACACTCTGTCTCTCTCTCTGTCTCTCTCTCACACTCTCTCTGTCTCTCTCTCTCACACACACTCTGTCTCTCTCTCTCACACACTCTCTCTCTCTCTCTCTCTCACACTCTCTCTGTCTCTCTCTCTCACACACACTCTGTCTCTCTCTCTCTCTCTCTCACACACACTCTGTCTCTCTCTCACACACTCTCTGTCTCTCTCTCTCACACACACTCTGTCTCTCTCTCTCACACACACTCTGTCTCTCTCTCTGTCTCTCTCTCTCACACACACTGTCTCTCTGTCTCTCTCTCTCACACACACTCTCTCTCTCTGTCTCTCTCTCTCACACACACTCTGTCTCTCTCTCTCACACACACTCTGTGTCTCTCTCTCACACACTCTCTCTCACTCTCACACTCTCTCTCTCTCTCACTCTCTCTGTCTCTCTCTCACACACTCTCTCTCTCTCTCACACTCTCTCTCTCTCTGTCTCTCTCTCTCTCTCACTCTCTGTCTCTCTCTCTCTCTCTCTCACACACACTCTCTCTCTCTCTCTCACACACACTCTGTCTCTCTGTCTCTCTCTCTCACACACACTCTGTCTCTCTCTCTCACACACACTCTGTCTCTCTCTCTCACACACTCTCTCTCACTCTCTCACTCTCTCTCTCTCTCACTCTCTCTGTCTCTCTCTCACACTCTCTGTCTCTCTCTCACACTCTCTCTGTCTCTCTCTCTCACACACACTCTGTGTCTCTCTCTCACACACTCTCTCTCTCTCTCACACTCTCTCTCTCTCTCACTCTCTCTGTCTCTCTCTCACACTCTCTGTCTCTCTCTCACACTCTCTCTGTCTCTCTCTCTCACACACACTCTGTCTCTCTCTCTCACACACACTCTGTCTCTCTCTCTGTCTCTCTCTCTCACACACACTGTCTCTCTGTCTCTCTCACACTCTCTCTCTCTCTCACTCTCTCTCACACTCTCTCTCTCTCTGTCTCTCTCTCACACACTCTCTCTCTCTCTCACACTCTCTCTCACTCTCTCTCACACTCTCTCTCTCTCTGTCTCTCTCTCTCACACACACTCTGTCTCTCTCTCACACACACTCTGTCTCTCTCTCTCACACACACTCTGTCTCTCTCTCTCACACACACTCTGTCTCTCTCTCTGTCTCTCTCTCTCACACACACTGTCTCTCTGTCTCTCTCTCTCACACACACTCTGTCTCTCTGTCTCTCTCTCTCACACACACTCTGTCTCTCTCTCTCACACACACTCTGTCTCTCTCTCTCACACACTCTCTCACTCTCTCTCTCTCACACTCTCTCTGTCTCTCTCTCTCACACACACTCTGTCTTTCTGTCTCTCTCTCTCACACACACTCTGTCTCTCTCTCTCTGTCTCTGTCTCACACTCTCTCTCTGTCTCTCTCTCTCTCTCTCTGTCTCTCTCTCTCTCTCTCTCTCAGGATGCGTCTCTGTGTTATGACCCTGACGTCCCACTGGATGAGTTGCAGAGTGATGTGCTGTTCAGAGAAGGTCTCTCCCTCGGAGGACATGTCACCTACACACCCCGCCTCATAGCCCTCGACCTGAAAGGTGTACACAAACACACACACACGTGCGCACACACATCTATCTGTTTACCTGTCTTACTGTCTTACTACTTGTCTGTGCTTGTGGACTTATCTGTCTGGTTGTATGTTTAGTTCTCTGTCTGTCTGTCTCTCGCCCTCTGTCTGTCTCTCGCCCTCTGTCTGTCTCTCGCCCTCTGTCTGTCTCTCGCCCTCTGTCTGTCTCTCGCCCTCTGTCTGTCTCTTGCCCTCTGTCTGTCTCTCGCCCTCTGTCTGTCTCTCTCTCACTCAGTGTATAAGTTAAATGAATGACATTCATATTTACAGTTATTATTTTATAGTCAGGTCCATAAATATTTAGACTTTGACAATTATTGAGTTGAAATTTAATAATTCATGTAACACCAAAGTGCAGACGTTCCACTTTAATGGGTGGGGGGGGGGGGGTTTACCTCCAAATCAGGTGAACGGTTCAGGAATTACACCACTTTTCACTTGTGATACACACACACACACACACACTCTGTTTTTTCTTAAGGGACCAGGGGCCGTTTTATCGAAGGAGGTTCAACGCACTCTGAGTTAAAACTTGAGCTCTGAGTGTTCTTACCCTGAGATGAAACTCTGAGTTTCCGGTTACAGAACAGCTGAAATGAGAGAGTTCAATCAACTCGAAGTGGAGTGACTCTGAGTTAAGCGCGTGCACCACAACTATAAAAAGCCATTATCAATGGAGCGCAGATATCATGAGTCACCATGGCAACAGCGTCAGACACCATGGCGACAGCGTCAGACAGAAAGACAGAGGAGAAAGGACAGAGTTAGCCTGGGAGAAAATAGCTGCTCGAGTCAATGCATAAGTTTACATTTTAATGACTTTTATACAGTGTTGGTGTAATTAATTCCTCAGTAATCTAAATGCTGTCATTTAATTAAAGACTATAAAACAATTGTGTATAAAACAATAGTGGATTTAACATCCCAGTTTAAAAGGTATATGTTTAATGTAAGCTCCTCCCTCTAGTTACACACTTTGGTCAGTTCAGGAAGAATTCATGCAGGTGGATATTGTTTATTAGAAAGCATTAGAAGTGCAGGTTCTTCTCTCTCCTTATTGGTCAAGTGCTTGAGGATGATTTGGGATTTAGAAAGTAATTAATAAGTAAGTAGACCAAATTATTAAGTAGACCAATACTTTTTCAGCCCCCCACCCCCAATGTCCATACCGTGGTTACGCCCTTGCATAGGGATATGACAAAAAAATCCACTCTGGGTCTCAGAATCCTCTCCCGACGTAAATGTAACTCCCTAAGAATTAATCCCGCCTCTTCATCAACAGGATGTCCATAAAAGGACATGACATTTCATTCCCTTTAATGTTCTCTGCGTGACTGAAATGTGTGCAATGAATGAATGTACCGAAAGATCAATGAGGTGTTTAAACACCACATCCTCTTTAAAAAAGGGAGGAGACCTAAAGAAACTCTGGGTTTACAGAAGAAAACCTGCTCTCGACCAGGTTAAGTTCACAGAGTAAGTTGCCATGGTAACGGAGTCTGAGTAGAAGTGACCTCTCTTTCAGAAACGGGCTTGACTTACTCTGCTTTCTCGGGTTTAACACACCTCCCATTCTGACCCGGAAACCCAGAGTTTCCCTCATTTCAGGGTGAACACACTCAGAGTGTTCACTTCACCTCCTGATGAAACGGTGAAACGGACCCCTGAAGGCTGAATATCAAAACAAACCTACCAGAGAAACGGCACTAACGTTAGGTGTGGCCGAATAAACTATATTGGTACATTCTTCAGTAGAATTAAATAGAATGCACTGGTGAGCTCAGGAACACCAGCAGAGCACAGAAAAGAAACTGTGGTGGATCACAGAAGAATTCTTTCCCTGGTGATGGCAAAACCCCTTCACAACAGAAAGACAGATGAAGTCAACAACCCAGAGAAGACTTCACCACAGTAAACACAGTTGAATTACCAGAAGATGTGAACCACTGGTAAACCAGAGTTTGCCAAAAACATTCAGTTCTGGAACAACGTTCTCTGTACAGATGAGATGAAGGTCAACTTCTAGTAGAATGATGGGAAGAGAAGAGGATGATGTCATCTGCTCACATTCACACACATGCTTCAGCACTCACTGGCTGGAGATTCACACCGCACATGGATGATGAGTTTAAAATAAGACGCTTTGTTTAATGTAAAGAAGTGGAATGTTCTGCAGTGGCCAAGTCCGTCACCTGAGCTAAATTCATCTAAGCTGCATTTCACTTCTGAAGGGAAAACTTTAGACCAAACACCCAGGAACAAGCAGGAAGAGAGAACCTCTGCATTAAAGACCTGGCAGAGCTCCACCAGGGCAGAAACCCAGGATCTGGTGATGTCTATGATTTCCAAAACTTATTTATATTGTTACATTAACATTTATTCATTTAGCAGACGCTTTTATCCAAAGCGACTTACAAATGAGACACACTCACACACCAATGGTAGCAGAGCTGCATGCAAGGTGCTAGCTTGCCATCGGGGGCAACTTAGGGTTCAGTGTCTTGCCCAAGGACACTTCGGCATGGGATCACCCGGGCCGGGATTCCAACCACCAACCCTACGATTAGTGGATTAGTGGACCACCCGCTCTACCCACTGAGACACAGCCGCCCTTATTGTTAGTGTTATCTTACCTAATGTGATGTATATTAATGTTTTGTACAGCACTTTCTGCTGTTGTCTTTAAATGTGCTTTATAAATAAATTAGACCTGACTTCAGGACGTCTGTGATTACAAAGGATCTACAACAATGTGTTCAAAACGACAGTTTAGTTCATGAATGTGTTCGTTTGTCCAGTGAGTTTTGGTCCCTTATAGCGGGGATCCACATGTAAACAGTGCTGTGTTTCCTGCACTGTTCGCTGGATTGGGATGTAAATTCCCTCAAACGAAAGCTGGAAGTCTGCACTTTGAGCTCTTACTCATTATTTAATTTGAACTCCAGTATGCTGTACTAGCGTACTATACATATCTAACAATATCACATACTCACCTGCTGGCCAAATATTTATGAACCTATATAAACAATGTGTCTCATATGACGGAAACACTAAAGCTGGAGACTGTGTGCCAGTGTAGAGAGTGTGTGTTTACCCTGAGAGTCGTGATACTGAGCACATACACACTGTGTATAATTATAATGTGTGTTACTGTGCAGGAAGTCTGCAGACTCTGAAACAGGAAGGCTGTCTGTACGCCACCAAGCATGACAACACCACCGTCACATGGTCTGTGTGTGTCTCACTACATTTTAGTTGTTGCATATGTGTGTTTTATGATTACTGCAGTGTGTGTGTGTGTGTGTGTGTGCTACAGGCAGGGTGATATAGTCACTCATGCAGAAGCTCCTGCAGATAGAAACTCATTCCTACAGGACCTTGCCAGGCTGGATGTGAGTATCTCTGTTTCGCACACGCACATCCCATAATGCACCTCTCAGGTAGACAGATATAGGAGTAACTGATGTACTGTACAGTTTGATATACTATTTGCTGCGGAGATATCAGGAACTCCAGGAGGAAAACTGACACAGGCGGTTGGTGAGGCAGGCGGGCGGTCGATGGGGCGGGCAGACGGGCGATGGATGGGGCGGTCGATGGGGCGGGCAGACAGACAGGCGGTTGGTGAAGCAGGCGGGCGGTCGATGGATCGGGCGGTCGATGGGGCGGGCAGACGGGCGGTGGATTGGGCGGTGGATTGGGCGATGGATGGGGCGAGCGGGCGGACAGACTGGCGGCCGATGGATGGGGCGGGCGGCCGATGGATGGGGCGGGTGGGCAGGCAGACAGACAAGCGGTTGATGAGGCAGGCAGGCGGTTGTGAGACCGACGGTTGATAAGGCAAACAGATCGATATATTGACCATGTAGTTCGAAGTATGATATTGTTTAGTTTACGTTCTCTGTGTGTGTGTGTGTGTGTGTGTGTGTGTGTGTGTGTGTAGACAGGGGAGTTGTTAGCAGCTCCAGACTTCACCAATGCAGCTCATTCGGCTGAACAATCCTCCTTAGGTGAGTGTGAGAGAGAGAGAGAGTGTGAGTGAGAGAGAGAGTGTGAGTGAGAGAGAGAGAGTGTGAGTGAGAGAGAGAGAGTGTGAGTGAGAGAGAGAGAGTGTGAGTGAGAGAGAG
>JAFFST010016794.1:0-10524 GCA_022414735.1 Noturus placidus | reverse complement strand
ATATACACACACATATATATATATTTAATATAAAAGTCACAATAAAAAGTATGATGCATTGTTCAAATATTTAGGTGAAAAAATTCAGGCGAACAAGAGGAGTAAAGCACTTTGTGACATGCTGTTATAGGGAATCTTTTTATTGTGCTTTTTTTTATGTAATTTGTCTTAAAGATGAAATGTTTGAATTTAAAAATCCTCCTATTAATACGTTTATTTTTCCAGTTTTAGGAAGCAGGTCATTGTTTTAATTATTAGGCCGTGGCACAGGGTTTGAGGTTTTCAGTGTTATGTTAGCACCAAGCTATCATTATAGCACCTTTTATATGCACTTTATATGCACATTATATGCACAAGAGTAGCTGAAAAAATATATAATGTAAGGAATATTTGGTCATTCCTCCCAGGCTCGTGGAAAAGCACAATATTCTGTCTTTCAAGTTCTCAAAGTATTTAAAGACTACACACATGGACCCAAAAGAAAATAAAGAGGTGGGAGTTATGTTTTGGTTCAGATGCCCCATGGCCAGCTCCTGGACTAGGTTTTGTCATGTACTGGAGAAATCACGTGTCTAGTTTTCAGCTGTTGTTGGCAACTAGTGAAAGAAACGGACCTGACTTTTTTTCCAGTCGTAAATGTTTTAAGCAGTGTTTCACACAGACGTTAAACGGAGCAGAACTTTGCTGTGTGTCAGCACTGTGCTGTACTAACTCATCCTGTGGTTGAAAAGCTTCAAAGGAATCATTGTATGGAAAAATAACTGAGTAAATTTTAGCAGTTGATGAGGAAAGATCTACGTTTAGATCTCATGTATGACTCATATTACGTCATGAGGCCTCTTCAACCTTCCTGGCTGATTTGAATGTAAATGATCACTAATTGAACTGTACGATGGAATGGATGAAGATGTGAGCTCTTTGCTCTTTTCTGTTTTTTTCCGGCAGTACGGTGCGGAGTTCCGCAGGTTTTCAGTGAACCGAGTGAAGCCTGGCAAATTCGAAGAGTTCTTTAAGCTGATCATGAACCTCCATCGCATCGCCAACATGGAGGTGATGATCGGCTACGCTGATGTTCATGGAGACCTGCTGCCCATCAACAACGATGATAACTTCTGTAAGGCCGTGTCCACTGCGCACCCCCTGCTCCGGATCTTTATCCAGAGACAAGGTACGTCTTTTTTTTCATCTCCAGGGCTGTAAAGATTCACTGATTATAACAGTGTGGCGGAAATGGAGTGTATTATTCAATAAAATGCTATTTAGAAACATATTTTCCAATAAACATCCTTTGACCTCTGTGCCACTCAGTCGCAGAAAAGGAGGCGTGGCCTCCGTGGCTGTTGCTCTCAATGAAGGGGGTGTGTACTGGCTGTCAGTTGAACTAAAAGAGGTGTGGCCTCTCTGAATTTCAGCCCAAGTAAAGGAGGTGTGGCATTGAGCACTTCAGTTTAAGTAAAGGAGGCGTGGAATTGGGCACGTCAGTTTAAGTAAAGGAGGCGTGGAATTGTGCATGTCAATTTAAGTAAAGGAGGCGTGGCATTGTGCATGTTAATTTAAGTAAAGGAGGCGTGGCTTTGTGCACGTCAGTTTAAGTAAAGGAGGCGTGGCATTGGGCACGTCAGTTTAAGTAAAGGAGGCGTGGCATTGGGCACGTCAGTTTAAGTAAAGGGGGCGTGGCATTGAGCATGTCAGTTTAAGTAAAGGAGGCGTGGCATTGTGCACGTCAGTTTAAGTAAAGGAAGCGTGGAATTGTGCATGTCAATTTAAGTAAAGGAGGCGTGGCATTGGGCACGTCAGTTTAAGTAAAGGAGGCGTGGCATTGGGCACGTCAGTTTAAGTAAAGGAGGCGTGGCATTGGGCACATCATTTCAAGTAAAGGGGCGTGGCATTGGGCACGTTAGTTTAAGTAAAGGAGGCATGGCTTTGTGCACGTTAGTTTAAGTAAAGGAGGCGTGGCATTGGGCATGTCAGTTTAAGTAAAGGGGGCGTGGCATTGGGCATGTCAGTTTAAGTAAAGGGGGCGTGGCATTGGGCACGTCAGTTTAAGTAAAGGAGGCGTGGCATCGGCACGTCAGTTTAAGTAAAGGAGGCGTGGCATTCGGCACGTCAGTTTAAGTAAAGGGGGCGTGGCATTGGGCACGTCAGTTTAAGTAAAGGAGGCGTGGCATTGGGCACATCATTTCAAGTAAAGGAGGCGTGGCATTGGGCACGTCAATTTAAGTAAAGGAGGCGTGGCATTGTGCATGTCCGTTTAAGTAAAGGAGGTGTGGCCTCCGAGCTACCACTTTTCAAATGAAACCGTTTGTACAACATGACGCTGAATGGTAAAGAAACAGCTCTAAATATTAACATTGTTACCATCTTTTGTGTTACCATCAGATTGTTGCTTGCGTTTCGAGAACTATGTAGTATCATAAAGTAAAAATCGATAGCTTTATTAGTTTCTTCCCACACCCTTCTGTCTCCGGATTTGTTCCAGTCCTGTCTTTATTCGTGATGTGTTTTTCCACTAGTAAGCACTTCATTCGCACCGAGCTGAAACTCAGTTCAGATTAAAATGCCGAGTAAACACTGTCATGTGATTTTTGGGATTTTGAGCAGTATTTTTTTTTCTCTTTTTTTTTCATGTACACACATGCGGGCACACACACACACACACACACACACACACACACACACACACACACACACACACAGTCTCGGTGCTGTTATTCTCTATCTTTGCCTTGTCACATTTTCCCTTCTTAGGGCCAGGTATTGGGCTTGCACAGCATTCATTGGTGTGTGTGTGAGAAACAGTGGTTAAGGTCTGGAGGTGACTTCCTGTAGGAAAGGCTGGTGGTGTGACTGGGTTTCCTGTGCAGAAGTTCTCAGTGTTTTGATTCATGTTTTTACAGAGGTACAACCCTCAAATCTGGACAAATATGGCCTGAACTAGAGTGTCTCCTTTGTGGAAAAGTACTGGTGTGTTGATGATGATGATTAGTATTCATTAGAGCGTTATCTATTTGATTGAGTCCTGCTAGTGTGTACGTGTGTGTATGCTTCCCACATTGGAGCACTGGGTTGCTGCCATGGCAGACATTACATAGGCACAAAAGAACCCCATGCAAACCCAGCAGACAAAAAGAGATGTCGAGCGGCTCCTGTCTGTCTCTCTGTGTCTCCATAAAAAGCACGCACACTCATGTCGTGAATCCTAGCTGGATGTTTGCCGGCTTTTACACGCTAATTTTTGCATACATGTGAATTAAGACAGTAACAGATATCCATCCAGTGTTCATTACTCAAGTGCATCAGTTAGATTGTGGCAGGATTTCAGGATGATATGAGAAATGTCTGGGTGTGGCCTAATATTCTAACGAGCATGCGTGATCGACAGCTCTCAATCGAGCAGGAATTGAACTTGTTCAACACCACAAGTACGGACCAATTGAATCAAGGCGCATGATAAAAAGCGGCGTAGGTGGGACTTGCGAGATCAGGCTTCTGATTGGTGAAGCTTTTCAATATTTTCTTCAGATGAACTCCGCCCACTTTGCGTTGAAAGGGGTGAAATTCTGGCTCACATCAACACTGCGAAATTCTTCTGCAGGTTCAGCATTAATTAAAGAAAAACGAAAGGACAAATGATAAGGCATGAATCTAGTCATAGATTTGAGTATGTACATTTCATCACAGTTTGCAGTATCATCGCAGTATTTTTAAAAGCCTCGATGTTCTCAATGGGGAGCATTTTACCTCACACCTAGGAAGTGTTTCATTCAGGCTTCTTAACGTTGCCCCAAATAAAAAAAAAACAAATTGCTGCCTACCTATGGAGCCGCTTCACAAATAGACGTAGAATGCTAGCTACTGTATATAGTAAACAAATGAATATCTTCATTTATTTTCCACACAGGTCCATGTGTACGCTTTAATGCGTCCCAGCAGTGAATACCAGCATGTCTTGTCTGCCGCATTTGCATTACGTAAGCTATGTTTTCTCATGACAGCACAAGCTGTGTGGTCGATGGTGTTGTCATGCTAATTCGGCCCGTTTCTCATAGCCGAGACCACCATTCAAGTCCGGCGTCCATTGTGTGCGCAGTACAATGAGGTGCGTTGTCAGGGGGGCGTCCAGCTCTCAGGGTGAGTCATCAGACGTGAAGCTATGTGGTACCGGGGGGGAAGTAGAGGTGACGACACATTCCAGCTAGTCCTTGTTCACGAAACACACACGTAGCTGGTGAGTCAGTCAAGTGTCAGCAAATGTTTTGATGCTTTTCAGGTTTTATGGAAGTCCTGAAGTTGTGGAAATCAATCTTGACATGCTTGACATGTCATCAAACTGTATGATGTAATATCTCAATATTTTGAGATATTACACCCCCCCCCCAAGATATCGCATCCTTTTTTTGATTTGCAATCTTGTTAATTCAACTTATCAATTCTGTGTTCTGAGTCATCTCATACTATTATGATTCCTAATGCTCTCATTTGTTATAGTTCCTTAATCATTCAGTCAGAGCATGCTGTACTATACTATCTGGCTTAGTTACTATCTGTAAACATGCATGTAGAAGAAGAATTATTCTTACTGTAAGCTAATATTCCATAAATTTGTCCTTAGTCAAAACAACAAGCTGTTATTAAATCGAAATGACATCATGGCACGTTCCTTTATTTTCACAGCTTGCAGTTCAGGGCTTCCATGAGATTTAGGTTCATACCGAGCAAAAATGTTTCTCTCGAAACCTCCTTCATCCTGAGCCTTTATCCTGTCCTCAAAGCTGGGGACTTCCTTTATTTATTCCGAAAAGACAAACCCTGACGCAGTCTGCCTCAATTTCCGTTCAGAGCGCTTGGCCTTTTGACGTTCTCTATCGTTCCAGTAGCCGCTGTCTCGGAGCGGCCTAACGCTCAGGCTAAGATTAAGACGCAGACATGCCCCTGCACAGCCCATCGCCGGGGACTTCCAATGAGACAAGCATATTGCAGAGCACCTGTTCTGGCCTGTGACGGGCCGGGAGGCAGACAGCATGTCAAAGATCCCTGAGTAATGACTAATCAGAGGCCAAATCTTGTCTTCCTCCATGTGCATCCTGTAGGGAAGAGCGTAAAAACGGGTGAGCAAGTACATAAGGCGGTACAGTGGGGATTTTGAGACGAATAAACAAAGTGAAAAAGAGACAGTCTGGAAAAAAGTCTGTTCTGGAGCAGATATTTCCGTTTGTCTTGTTGCTTCATAGCAACTTATACTACAGTGATGCTTAATTTTCGATTCTGATTGGGCAGAAATTTCTATAACAGCAGTCCTGACAGTAGTTTCTATGGTAACAACCTTCCCTGATGTGGATTTGTATGGTGGGATGACCACATAAGCAGTTTCTGATGTTTTCTCTCTTTTGTTTTTATATAAGACACACACAACTCAGAAAATGTATAAATATAATATAAATAATAAATATACATAATCTCAATGAACAATTAAAGCTCTTTTTTTTCCTCTCACATGCTGGTTCATGTTGTTCTCTTCACAGTCAGGATATTTAATTTTATGTTATTTTATTTATTTTATAAGTTTTAAACATATGGATGTGATAGTTTATTTTTTATTCTTGCATGTGGTATATTCGGATGTATGCTGTCAGTGTCGAGATTTGACTCCAACTTCAGTTACATATTGACGATATTAAGTTGATGAAGAGCACGTGTCATGTCTTGATCGTTGCTACATATGGAGAAGCAATGGTAATTAGTCTGAGTGTGGTAGTGCGAAGAGGAAGACGGCACAGATGTATTGAAACCAGTGTTGGGGAGTGTTATTTTAATCAGAAAGAGCTTCATACACATTGTATGTTTTAACTTAGGTTCTGGAGTGAATCAGCTCTGCACGTCAGTGCCAGTTCACTTCATGTTCGGCTGATGCTGCGTTCACATGCTCACCAGTCCTGTTTCCCGTTTCTGATCCGTGTTTTTTCCGTGTTTCCGATCGAGGCCTATGCTGACGTTCGCTCGCTAGCTAGACACATAAAGATGCATAAGAGCACAATAATAATGCATGAAGCCTTAACGGTGATGCGTAAATATGTAACAATGACGTGTAAAGACATTACTGATACATACCAACATCTAACAAAAAGACAAAACAGTGACTCATATAGATGTTACAACTGTGTGTAAGGACGTGACGGAGCTGCGTAAACGACGTGAAGGAGCTGCGTAAACGACGTGACGGAGCTGCGTAAACGACGTGACGGAGCTGCGTAAACGACGTGACGGAGCTGCGTAAACGACGTGACGGAGCTGCGTAAAAGACATAACAGCGGTGCGTACAGATGTCGCAGCCGCACGTAAAGACGTAACAGCGGTGCGTACAGACGTCGCAGCCGCACGTAAAGACGCAACAGCGGTGCGTACAGACGCCGCAGCCGCACGTAACGACGCAACAGCGGTGCGTACAGACGCCGCAGCCGCACGTAACGACGCAACAGCGGTGCGTACAGACATAACCATATGTATAAATGTAACAATGATGCATAAAGTCGTAACACTTCCACCCAGCAGGAAGATGTTGGCAGCTTTGCCACGTTGCTTTCACGGTTTGTTTTTTCCTGATTAACGATTCAACTGTCAATTCAAATGGCATCCAAATAATGAGGTCTCATAACAGTTATGTAAATGAGGTGATGTGAATTATCTCTGCTTTCTGTGTGTTCAGAGCAGAGCCACCTTTTGAGGAGTATTAAAGTTGCTTAAGACTCTTCCGATACAGAAAGCACTGAATAGAAAAGCCTGGGGAATTTCAGTGGTCTTCTGCTTGCAGAGGAAATTGCAAATCACAAACTTTTACACAAACCAGAAAAGCTCAGATTCTGCAGAAAGAGGGGGAAAAATGGAAATTGAAGCAAAAACCACAGAACAGTGTGGGCGATGTGGGTTTAAGTTATTTAAGAGAGGCTTTTAGGAGTCGTGTGTGCGAGTTTGTTGTTTGTCTGATGCCTCAGGAAACGGAGCTCAAATCGCAAGAGTCTACCAGAGAGTCTGTAGTATTTCTGACATTGCATTGGAGTTGAGGTATGCCATAGGACATAGTTAGATCTGGTCATGTGACTGTAAATATAAATTTAAAAACTGTCAGTGTTAGAAAATTGCTGTTGTGTATATAAAAGAGTTTAAATAAATTGCGATGTGCAGTTATTGGAAAGCAATCAACTTTGAGGTGCAACAAGAAAACCTGCAGCACATCACCTGGTCGTTGATTGTTGTGCTATAACTGCATGTCGTCACAGTGTTTTATTCCTTCTAGATAATAACGTACTCCGTTTTCTCATGGGAAAGAGTATGAAGTAGATCTGAAGTAGAGTGTTTTGGCTTGTGTTTAATGATGGAAATCCTAAATCTGTTACTGGGAGAACAAAGCTTGGCATGGTTTGAATAGCGATCAGTCATCAGTGCATGGAGTAATGTAGCTTTTGCTCTGGGAACGTTGCCCTGTTCAGAGAAATGCATGGTCCTTTTTGTCATTTCTGCCATTTGGATGAAATTAACATGATGCATTTGAGATTTGGCTGTTTGTTTGGGGTTTGTTTTGTTTTTTTTCCCACCTGTTTGCCTTAAATCTGTTTTGATCCATCACCCATTAGAAAATTCCTCAATTTCAGCCTGGTAAATTTCAGGAAATCGCTTTTCAAGATGCCGGTTGGTAAACCTGTCACGGTTTATTAGCCCATGCTAGAAGCAGTGCCCAGATTCTTTCTGTTAAGAAGGAGTGAAGGAGCATTTTGGGGGGAAGGGAGCAGGGGGCGTTGAGGAGGGAGGGTAAGGGTGACGTGACCTGCTCTGATCTCTTGACTCTCAGCTTTATAAAGCTCCCTGCGTTCATAACACACACGCAAAAAAAAAAAAAAAACCCACGTGTTTCTTCTTTCCTCACGTTGGGGAAGTTTGTACTGGTGTGGAATTTTTTTGGCCTACTTTGTTTTGTTTGGCATAACCACGGTTCCTGTGTAACCTGAGATTTCAGTATTACCAGCTTGCTACTTTCGAGCTTGTGTTATTGGAAATTTGATTCAAATCCCGATTACAGAATGTGCATCATTTAGGATTTATAGTGCTTATATACTAACTTCAAATTAAAGAACTTGGAAATATTTATAGCAAATCATTTAGCTATGCTAAGCCGATAGAGTTTATATAATTGTACTAAATTTACATTTATTCATTTAGCAGACGCTTTTATCCAAAGCGACTTACAAATGAGAGCACACTCACACACCAATGGTAGCAGAGCTGCATGCAAGGTGCTAGCTTGCCATTGGGGGCAACTTAGGGTTCAGTGTCTTGCCCAAGGACACTTCGGCATGGGATCACCCGGGCCGTGATTCGAACTACCAACCCTACGATTAGTGGACAACCCGCTCTACCGACTGAGCCACAGCCACCCACTAATTCATTATCAGCTCTAATTTTGTGTATTAGTCTGTTTTCATCAGTGCATTGTTGGCCCAAAAAACTGTTTTTACACACTAGTTTATTTAAACGAAACATTTTATTATCTATTGTTTTTTTCTCAGTTTAGATACTGTCAATTCTCTCATATCATATGACCTGGGGAATCACTAACTGCCCAGTTCTATTACTTCTGACTAGGAAAAACCAAAGAAAACTAATTTTCTCATTTGTAAGTCACTTTGGATAAAAGCATCTGCTAAATGAATAAATGTAAATGTAAAACACCCATTTGATTCCTACTTGTATACTTTGGACAGTTTCCGTAAAGTACACCTATTATGGTTTTGAAACGTGCCTAATTTTGTTTTAAAGGTCTCATAATATAGATTTGCATGCATCCGAGGTCAAAAACATTTTAACGTGCTCATAATTTAAACATTTTTTCCTCCCAGTGTCACAAACGACTCGTTAAATGATTCGTTCTAAAGGATTTTTCTGAACTCCTCCTTTCAGAGTGTATACGCTGCTCTGATTGGTCAGATGTCCCAGTCTGTTGAGGTTGGTCTACCGCTGCGAGTGTGTGTCGAAAAGGAAACGCCCACTACCATAACGAGTTTCAGCTCCGTCTGTTCGAGAGCAGCCGATGAAGACCAGAGGCGGGGCTTTTTTGTTACAAACCTACATAGGTTAGTACAGGAAGTAAAGTCTGGAATCACTAACGACTCCTTCTTTTGGGAGTCGATAACTCCGTTTGTCCTGCGCTTTGATTTTTGAAACTTTGTAGACTTTTTACATTCACAAACAGCTACATGTATAACACACAAAATGAAAGGTAATATTTGAAAAAACCATAATAGGTGCACTTTAACTCTAAGTTAAAAGTTAAAGTTAGGGCGGCTGTGGCTCAGTCGGTAGAGCAGGTTGTCCACTAATCCACTAACCGTGGGGTTGGCGATTCGAATCCCGGCCCGGGTGATCCCATGCCGAAGTGTCCTTGGGCAAGACACTGAACCCTAAGTTGCCCCCAATGGCAAGCTAGCACCTTGCATGCAGCTCTGCTACCATTGGTGTGTGAATGTGCTCTCATTAGTAAGTTGCTTGTAAATGTAAAAATGATATTTCTGTAAAGCTGCTTTGAGACAATGTACCATTGTAAAAAGCGCTATACAAATTGAAAAAAAATTATTATTATTATTAATAAGTTCAGCAAGTGACCAGCGTCAAATCAACGTGGCTGCTCACAGCATGAGAACAAATTCGCTTGTTAAATATATAATGTTATAACACCGAGTATACAGTTTGCTGTTTTGAGGAGGAGCATATACATCTCTCATCACAGTTAGCTAGCTATCACTCTAATGCACAGGGGACAAAGTAATGGCACCCCTCTCACACAGACAGCGTTTAATCTTAATATTAAATGAAATCTTTCACTGGTTCCATCTAAGGTTTGTTCACTAAGGTTTGTACAGGATTTCGTGGTGTTTTTCTTTTGTCATTGTCGTGGCCAAAAATGCTTTATTTTGCTGCTGCTTTTTTCAAAATTTGTGATGCAAAAATGTATTTTTGCATAAAACTACTTGAATTGGCGAAATTACATGAAATTTTTGTCTTTCACGGTGATGTTTGTTGGGAAATGCGACCTTTTAGCTGTACTCATGTTCGACACACGTGTGTCATGTCTCGGCCTGGAGTGGACTCTATTTCCCAGGAGGCAACGCACTCGTCCAATATGGCGGCCACGAATGACAAGTCCCGCTCGCGCATGCGCTCTCCTTCCCCGGAATTCTGAACACACCTGAAAGTGATTACAAGCACAGCATAAAAGAAGCCCCGGAGGTGAATATCGTCGCGAAGTAATGAAAGTAGACCTTGTCCCGCTAGCATTCTCTGAGCCGTTTCCGACTGTTATTATTATATTTCTCGACCCGTTTCTGTACCCGACTCCGCTTCTCGTTTAGCCTCGTTTATCCGTTTCGCCTGATCGCCTGACCTACGCCTGTTCACCGACTATTCTTCTGCCTACTCCCCTGTGGATTTAGCTGCCTGCTACCCGCGCTTGCGTCTGACTCTACTAAGGTACGTGAC
>JAFFST010016648.1:2643-14300 GCA_022414735.1 Noturus placidus | reverse complement strand
TAGCTCGTGTATGATTACACTTTTACGGGAGTATTTTTGTAGCTCGCGTATGATTACACTTTTATGGGAGTATTTATGTAGCCCGTGTATGATTTCACTTTTACGGGAATATTTATGTAGCCCGTGTATGATTTCGCTTTTATGGGAGTATTCATGTAGCTCGTGTATGATTACACTTTTACGGGAGTATTTATGTAGCTAGTGTATGATTTCGCTTTTATGGGAGTATTCATGTAGCTCGTGTATGATTACATGTTTACGGGAGTATTTATGCAGCTCGTGTATGATTACACGTTTACGGGAGTATTTATGTAGCTCGTGTATGATTACACTTTTATGGGAGTATTTATGTAGCCCGTGTATGATTTCACTTTTATGGGAGTATTTATGTAGCTGGTGTATGATTACATGTTTACGGGAGTATTTATGTAGCTCGTGTATGATTACACTTTTACGGGAGTATTTATGTAGCTCGTGTATGATTACACTTTTACAGGAGTATTTATGTAGCTCGTGTATGATTTCGCTTTTACGGGAATATTTATGTAGGCCGTGTATGATTTCGCTTTTACGGGAGTATTTATGAAGCTTGTGTATGATTTTGCTTTAACGGGAGTATTTATGTAGCACGTATATGATTACGCTATTACTTGAGTATTTATGTAGTACGTGTATGATTACACTTTTACGGGAGTATTTATGTAGCTGGTGTTTGACACTTTTACGGGAGTATTTATGTAGCTGGTGTATGATTACACTTTTACGGGAGTATTTATGTAGCTCGTGTATGATTACACTTTTACCGGAGGTATTTATGTAGCTCGTGTATGATTTCACTTTTACGGGAGTATTTATGTAGCTCGTGTATGATTACACTTTTACGAAGGTATTTCTGTAGCTCGTGTATAATTACACTTTTACGGGAGTATTTATGTAGCTCGTGTATGATTTCGCTTTTACGGGAGTATTTATGTAGCTGGTGTATGATTACACTTTTACAGGCGTATTTATGTAGCACGTGTATGATTACACTTTTACGGAGTATTTTTGTAGCTCGTGTATGATTACACTTTTATGGGAGTATTTATGTAGCCCGTGTATGATTTCACTTTTACGGGAATATTTATGTAGCCCGTGTATGATTTCGCTTTTATGGGAGTATTTATGTAGCGTGTATGATTACACGTTTACGGGAGTATTTATGTAGCTCGTGTATGATTACACTTTTACGGGAGTATTTATGTAGCTCGTGTATGATTACACTTTTACAGGAGTATTTATGTAGCTCGTGTATGATTTCGCTTTTACGGGAATATTTATGTAGGCCGTGTATGATTTCGCTTTTACGGGAGTATTTATGAAGCTTGTGTATGATTTTGCTTTAACGGGAGTATTTATGTAGCACGTATATGATTACGCTATTACTTGAGTATTTATGTAGTACGTGTATGATTACACTTTTACGGGAGTATTTATGTAGCTGGTGTTTGACACTTTTACGGGAGTATTTATGTAGCTTGTGTATGATTACACTTTTACGGGGTATTTATGTAGCTCGTGTATGATTTCGCTTTTACGGGAGTATTTATATAGCCTGTGTATGATTACATTTTTACAGGAGTATTTATGTAGCTCGTGTATGTTTACACTTTTATAGGGGTATTTATGTAGCTCGTGTATAATTACATTTTTACGGGAGTATTTATGTAGCTCGTGTATGATTACACGTTTTACGGGGGTATTTATGTAGCACGTGTATGATTTTAATTTTACGGGAGTATTTATCTAGCTCGTGTATGATTACATTTTTACAGGAGTATTTATGTAGCTCGTGTATGATTACACTTTTACCGGAGTATTTATGTAGCTCGTGTATGATTTCACTGTTACGGGAGTATTTATGTAGCCCGTGTATGATTTCGCTTTTACGGGAGTATTTATGTAGCACGTGTATGATTTCGCTTTTACGGGAGTATTTATGTAGCACGTGTATGATTACACTTTTTTACGGGAGTATTTATGTAGCTTGTTTAGAAGAGTCTTTGCACTTGTACCAATCTGAACGTTGATAAACAGTCACGTGACTACAATATTATGCACAATGGACAATATTTGATAGGAATTTCACTGATTTAATAACACAAAGACAATCACTGTGAACCAATCACTTTTGTCTCAATAGGCCCTAATGTGAAACTTCTATAATTATTACTTTTCTTTCTTTCTTATTAATTCATTTTAATCCATCCATCCATCTTCAACCGCTTACTCCTTTTCAGGGTCACGGGGGAACCCGGAGCCTATCCCAGGGAGCAATGAAGTAATTAAAAACAATTACAAATGTTTTAGTAGGGAGAAAACTAAAATGATGATGAAATGACTAGTTGCTTCCAACATCTAAGAAATAAAAATATATATAACAGCACAAGAATTAAAAAAATAAAAATAATAATAATAAATAAAAAATGCAGCACTTATTTGAAAACTGGGGGAGTGTTCGGAGCCAGTGGGCGGGGAATGAACTCTAACGACACGCCTCTTTGAGGAAGCGGAATTGCGCTACATCCAGGAAGTGAAGGTCGTGAGAAACATGGCGGCGCTCTGTGTGATGAAGTCTGTAAGGACAGCGCTCAGTGCTATCAACAACAGTTTAACACCGAGGTTATTAAATGGACCCCAGCTGTCGTTCTTTGACTGCACGTCGAGTCGTGGAATCCGGCAAGGTAATTTTTATAAGCTGTTTATTTATTTAACCTGTTCAGTTAGACACATGAGCATGGTCTAAACACTTAATGTCAGACTGAATCTCCAACTGCACAAGAGTTCGTTTATATCGTGTGTGTGTGTGTGTGTGTGTGTGTGTGAGTGTGTGTGTGTGTGTGTGTTCTGTTCACATGTCTAATCTCAACCTTATTCCACTGGATGGTTCAAATCCTCTATTATCACACATATACAGCTGTTTACACTCGCACAGTTTGCTTGTAATATTTAAATTCAGGTGAATCATGTGTATTAACACCACTTAGAATATAACCTACATACAAGTCTGCTTTTAATCAACAGAGGTATTTGAGCATGTTGTGCAACAGTGGTAGATGTGAGTGCATATACACAATATTTAAAGGTTTCAACGTTAAAATTGAACATCGTGTGTAAAAGTGAAGCGCTTTGATTAGTTACGTTCCCAAGTAATTCAGTTCTGTACCCGGTTCTGTGTTTCGATGTTGCGATTTTATGTATACGTTTAAAATAAGCGATGGTGCCCACTTTCACCCTTCCTGTGAATTAAAAGCCATCTTTTCATCCTGAGACTAGCTTAAATAGACACGCTGAGGTTAGGGCTGGGCGATTTGATGAAAATATCATACCAAGATACTTGAGGACATTTCTATGATACATAACACGTATGCCGATATGTAATGTCGCTAACAAACTGTCCGCAAAACAGTAGTAAGATCAACAGACAATGTTAAACTGAGTTTGACGATACTTTTCTTTAAGTATTTTTTAATGATTTAACTCAACGGTAAAAAAATACATCACCATACCAAAAATATCTCAGAAAAGTGTATCGTGAAATCATTTATAATGATATCAGTACTGTATCTATAGTTGGGGTAAAACTATGGACATCTTGCTCAACTTTACATTTATTCATTTGGCGGTTGCTTTCACGCAACTGACTTTGGATCCAAGCGTGCACTTTTGCACTGAACTCGCTGAACAGTCGTATGTAGAAGAGGAAAAACAGATGATGATTCAAACGCCAACCTTTTCGAAGGAAGAAAAAGTCATTCGATACTGTTCTTGTTTTTAAGTACGCAGATTTGCGTTACTGGCTGTGTAAATTCGGCTGTGCTGGCATTTTCACTTCCAACTTTCACCATCGTCGATGAACCTGAAACCAGTCGAGTCTCTTCAAAATTGTCTTCAAAAGTTTGGCTCTACAGTGTTCACTCACAGCCCGGAGAAAGGAAAGCAAAAGAAATGCTGTTTTTATGGCACACTTATATAGCGCTTTTATCCAAAGCGCTTTACACTGTTTCTCATTCACCCATTCACACACACACACCAATGGTGGCAGAGCTGCCATGCAAGGTGCTAGCTTGCCATTGGGAGCAAATTACGGTTCAGTGTCTTGCCCAAGGACACTTCGGCATGTGGAGTCATCCGGGCCGGGATTCGAACCACCAACCCTACGATTAGTGGACCACCCGCTCTACTGACTGAGCCACAGCCGCCCCAGTAAATTGTTTAAATTGGTTTTGTATTCGTATATGCTGCCACATCAGGATTGTAATTTTCTATAAATAAATGAGTGATCCAATAATGTGGTCAAGGGATGGTGATGCTGCTTCACAGCTCCAGGGTCAGGGTCATGTTCGCCAGTTTTCTTCTACCTTCCAAAAAACATGCCAGTTGATGGCAATTTAGAGTCACCAATCCCTGTGTGCCTGGACTCACCTGGAATCTCACCATGACCCGTTTTAAAGAAAACTGTTGGAAATTCACTCATCTTGTGTTGATTCATGTTCATCATGATGCAAGAGTTGGCACTTATCTGATTTGGTTAATGTTTGTTTGGTTATTTTTTCAGTGGTGGAGAAGCAGGAGGGGAAAACTACAGTGGTAGGTCTTCACACGTGCATTTTGTTTGTTTTCCTTTATTTATTAACTGGTATTTTGTATCGTTTTTCGACAGTGGATTTTCAGCTGTTTGTTTTACTCGTAGATTGAGGGTCTAACAGTGGCTGCACCCGAGAGTCCACAACCTCCTAACCCAACCGCTAAATGTCCAATTTACCGATGGAACCTCCAGAACAAGTACACCTACACAGTAAGTGCTACGACTTGAGTGATTTCAAGCAAATTCACAAGACTCGTAGTATTCACACTCTCCAGAACACCCTCGAAAGGGAAAATCTGTCTTTTAATGGGGCTGACCGAGTGGTGTTGACACATCAGAACCAATTCTCCTTTTACTGTTGCTCAAAGCAGTGTTTCTCACGTCTAGTCTTGAGAACCCGCGAACCTACTCGCTGTATATTTTACTTTATCCACCTCATCAAGCCTTTTCATGAGCTAGAGCAGGTTTAAAACCCTGGATACAGCATTGGTTCTGTAGAACTACACGTACGACACCTTTGGTGTAAATCAAACCAGCACACTTTTTTTTTTCATTTCCATTCCTGAGTTTTTGTCAATTAGTAATTCTACTAGCAAAAAAGGTTTCAAGGCTTTTTATGCCTTTGTAGAAGCTTTACCGCAAATTTATCTGAGTAGCTAAATCAATTTTTATATATATATATATATATATATATATATATATATATATAATTTGTTTTATACATTATATAGGCAGGCATGGTGGCTTAGTGGTTAGGACATTTGTCTCGCAACTCCAGGTTTGGGGGGTTTATTCGCGCTTCCACCATGGAACCTCGTGGTTGTTTGCATGTTCTTCCTGTGCTTCGGGGTTTCCTCCGGTTTCCTTCCTCAGTCCAAAGACGTGTTGTAGGCTGATTGGCTTCTCTAAATTGTCCGTAGTGTGTGAATGGGTTGGCACCCCGTCCAGGGTGTCCCTGTGTAGGATAAGCAGTACAGGAAATGGACTGATGGATGGATGCATTATACATTTGTAACCCATTTTCTTGAGGAGTGCCAAATTCCAATAGGGAGTGAACCTGACATGATGTGCGGTAATAATCAGAATTCCCAATAAAACATGATCAGAATCAAATAGAAATTATGCCTGTTAATATCTTGAGATTAGACTTGTCTACTACATTGTACAAAATGTAATGTCGGTGTTGTATATTTTTGTCATATTTCTGATTTTGTACTCTACAATTTTGATTAATGAGCTCCACTCTTCTACCATTTCTAAATCTACAGGATGTTTTACTACTGAGTCAGTTCATTCGTTCAGATGGAGGGATGTTGCCAAGACGCATCACTGGCCTCTGTGCTCAGGAACATCGCAAGATCGCCATATGTGTGCAGATGGCCCATCGAGCAGGTCTGTACCATCACTGGCTTGAAGTAGTGAATGACAGTGTGTGGCTACACAGCGTTGGTAAATACGACTATTGTAAAAGGAAAGATCGGAATCAATGACACACACGTTCACTATCAGAATTAAATGCTTCATTAAATTCCAGTTAGTTTTGTAACCTACAAAAGCATAACATAACATTGTAACATGACAAGCTTGTTATTGAGAAACTGGAAAGCACAAATCCCTCCGTCTTGAAGGCTGTCTTGGCAGAAAACGTACTTCCATTACTAAAAGAACAGTGATCACTATATAATGCTATATCAGACCTCTAGTTTGAAGTGAACGTATTATCAGTGAAAAAGGAGCTACTCTACTCTATTGCTTCTTTCTTACTGCTCCAGGTCTCCTCCCAGACCACAGACCACGTCTTCCTGAAGGCTTCGTACCAAAGCCCAAACCCAACCCGCCACTCAACAGGTATGTTTGGTAACAAATAACAGGTCGTTTGTTCCTCTGGGTGAATTAAGCACTTGCATAAAACATGATTTTGGAACCATGCTGTGAAGCTTTTAACCAAGCAGTGTTAATAACATTGATGAGTTATAGTGGGGGAAATAAGTATTGAATGCGTCAACATTTTCACCAGATATCAGTAACTCAAGAAATCTGTAGGTGGAGCTTCCAGCAGGACAACAATCCAAAACATACAGCAAAGGAAACTCTCAATTGGTTTCAGAGGAGGGGGAATCAAGGCGTTCGAATGGCCCAGTCAATCACCTGACTTGAATCCAAATGAACAAGAAATTATTAAAAAAAAAATTCAATTCAATATTATAAGAATTTAAAGACAATATGTTTAGAAGAATGGGCAAAAATCACACCTGAATAGTACAGCTGATTCATTTCTTCATACAGGAAGTGTCTTGAAGCTGTCGTTACAATCAAAGGCTTCTCCTCTAAGTATTAAATACATTTCAGTTATCGTGTTCAATACTTTTTTCCTGTGTCATTCTACTTTATTACACATAACTTAATTATGGAATTTAATGTGAATTCTTAGTGTGGATTTCTTGAGTTCATACCAAAGTCTGGTGAAAATTTCATGTGAATAGCCTCATTGTAAATATATTTACTGAAAACAAAAATGCTGACGTGTTCAATACTTATTTCCCCCACTGTAAGTGAGAATGAAAGCTTGTGGACAACTTTTTTTGCGTTATAAGTGAATTCCAAAGAACACTGAGGTGGAAAATGAGTAAAACAACATGGCACAATTTCTGGGAAATTTAAGCAAATAAGCTAATACATTTTCTGGAAACAGATGATGTGCTTTTGGATGATTTAGATATCCAGTATATCCAGTGATACACAGATATTCTTTAGAACAGCTGTTTTAAAGCAATAGCACAGCGATTCCTCTCAAGTCTTGTGAGTTCCACAAAATACCTAACCTACAGCAGGAGCTTAAAAAATACTAGACCTTAAAAAATAGTCCAGGTTCTTCCTGCGGAAAGACACCTAAATGCATGGCCAGTCTTTGGGACCCCCAGTAGACCCAGACTGGAGGACCTGGTTGGTACAGAAGTTCTTGAGCGGCAGAGACATACAATATATGGGTAAAAGTATGTGGACACCTGACCATCACACCCATATGTCCTTTTCAACAACTCATTCCAGATTTAATCCCCCTGTGTTTGCTGTTATAATAACCTCCAGTCTTCTGTGAAGGCTTTCCACTAGATTTTGGAGCGTGACTGTGGGGATTTGTGATCATTCAGTTACAAGAGTATCGTGAGATCAGGTACTGAGGAGATCTGGGGTGCAGTCGGTGTTCCAGTTCATCCCAAAGGGGTTCGGTGTAGTTGAGGTCAGGGATCTGTTCAGGACACTCGAGATCTTCCAGTCCAAACCTTCACACACCATGTCTTCATGGAGCTCGCGTTGTATACAGAGACATTGTGATGCTGTTATAGCTTTGGGTCTTAGTTCCGGTGAAGGAAACTAATGTTACAGCATCCAAAGACATTCTATACAATTGTGTGCTTCTGTATTAGTGGCAAGAGTTTGGAGAAGAACCACATATGGGTGTGATAATCAGTCCACATCCTTTTTGCCACAGTGTGTGGTAGTTTATACTTGGAATGACGAAGGATGCTGTTACATCTGACAGTGAATGGATAAGTGCTTGTTTGTGAGGATCTATAGCAACTAGATTTTTAATAGGTTATGGTTTCTTAAGATTTTAAGTCAGAACAGGCAAATAAAATGTTTAAACTTAAAAATGTATACAAAGGATGCAACTGGAATGATGTAGGTGGCAGAGCTTTGATGAACTTTGTATTGACCTGAATCTGATATTGATTTTTTTTAAGGTACCTGACTCGTTACTCTGTGAAATCAGTGAAGCCCATCTACAGGAAAGGGATGAAGTGGTGTAAGATTCGTATGCCTGTGGGACATCCAGCTCTCAAGGACAACATCACATACAGCCCTAAGCCACTCTACACAAAGCACTGACGCATTTCCAGACACAACAATAGAGGCGTCAGTGTAATCAGAACAGCGGAAACCTACAGAGATTTGCAAAGTGATAATTATTGGGTTTTTTTCATGGCCAGGACATGCTGCTTTTGATGCTGCTCAGGCTGCTTATTCACACACACACACACACTTGACCGAATCTGACATAAAACCTCCCTGGAAATGAATGAATGAATGAATCATACTCACCACACATTTTTTGTCTTCAGTCACTTCAGTTACTGTTACATTGTCTGTGTTCATGGGAAGCTGGCCCCAGCTTCCTGAACTACAAATGCTCCAAATAAAAAGTTGTGGTTTTGTGTACCGCACTGAAACAGCTGCTATGGGTGTGTGAGTGAATGTGTGGGTGAGGGGGTGTGTTCAACTGACAAGACGGCTTTAACGCTTTACTTTTTTTTTCTGTAAACTTACAAAAAAAGCTCATCACAAGAATAAGGCATTTACACAGACTGGTGTGGTTTTAATCTCTACATCATGAAAGGCAGGTCCAGGTTCTTGAGGCCGTCTCCTATGTAGATGTAACCATGTTGGGAGGTTACAGGCACGTGGAAGAAGGTCAGACCAAACCACAGCAGACTTCGGATTACGCAAACCCTGCTGCCATGCTCAAACTGCAAACTCCACGATCCTGTGCACAGAACATTGTGAATGAGTGTCAGTGCTGCTTTCGAATCCGTTCCCATTTCACACAGGCACTTTTACTTGACCACAATCGAAACACTGATGCGGCAGTTGAGTGAAACAAGACCTACCACAATTCCTGGGAAATGCAAGCAGAAACCAATGCATTATCAGGAAATAAGGACCATGTGCTTTTTGATGACTAGTTATCTCATAATGCCCTGATATCCTTCGAACAGATGTTTTAAAGTCTGAAGCCTGACGTAAAGAGTGAGGAGATAAATGATAAATAAACGTAAGTATTTGAACTGTAAATAAACAAATTCACTGTGTATGGAATTTGTTCATGTCCTATGTAACTGGACTTTCCTACCATGAATCCATGCATTTTGGTCGAAGTTTAAATAATTAATAAATAAATAAAAGGAGAAATCCAAGGAGGAAAGCCTTTTCAGGTTGAGTGTGAATTTATTTTTATTTTTTAAGGAGTAATTTTTTTATGTCTGCCATGTACACAGGCTCTGGCTGACGTATTGCCAGAGTAACGCTTAAAAAGAATGCCACATGTGAAACAGACATTACCTACCCTAATTTTGCATTATTAAATTCACTTTCAGTTTATTAGGAACACCTACTCATTTGTGCAATTATCCAATCAGCCAATCGTGTGGCAGCAGTGAAATGTGTAAAATCATGCAGATATGTACTGGCAGAATATGGAAAAAAATGTGATTTTGATCGTGGCATGTTTGTTGGTGCCAAAGGGTTGGTTTGAGTATTTCCTTAACTGCTGATCTCCTGGGATTTCCATGCACAACAGTCTTTAGAGTTTACTCAGAATGGTGCAATAAAAACATCCAGTGAGCGTCGGTCCTGCAGGTGGAAATGCATTGTTGAGAGAGGACAACAGAGAATAGCCAGACTGCTTTGAGCTGACAGAAAGGCTACAGTAACTCAGATGACCACTCTGTACTATTGTGCTGAGTTGAAAAGCATCTCAGAATGCACAACACGTCACAACAGCAGAAGACCACGTCAGGTTCCACTTGTCAGACATGAACAGAACGCTGAGGCTTCAATGGGCAAAGGGTCACCATAACTGGACAGACGAAGACTGGAGAAACATAGCCTGGTCTGATGAATCTTGAGTTCTGCTGAGGCACACAGACGATAGGGTCAGAATTTAGCACCAACAGCATGGATCCATGGATCCAAGGGTGTGTCAACAGTCCAGGCTGGTGGGGGTAGTGTAATGGTGCAGGGAATGTTTTCTTGGCACACTTTGGACCTGTTAATACCAATCAACCTTCACTTGAATACCACAGACAATGTGAGTATTGTTGGTAACCGTGTGCACCATGTCTATTTCCAGTATGATAATGCACCATTTCACAAAGCAAAAGTCGTCTCAAACTGGTTTCATGAACATGACAATGAGTTTGGTGTTCTTCTGTGACCACCCCAGTCACCGGATCTGAATCCAGTAGAACACCACTGGGATCTGGTAGAACTGGAGATTTGCAGCATGAAAGTGCACCTGAAAAATCTGCAGGTATTGTGTGATGCAATCATGTCAACATCGACCAGAATCTTAAAGGAATGTTTCCAACATCTTGTGGAATCCATGCCACAAAGAAATGAGACTGTTTTGAGGGCAAACGAAGGCCGTGCCCAGTAAATGGTATCCTGTTCCTAATAAAGTGCTCAGTGAGTGTATATTTCCATGTACCAGGGTCAACTGAATGTCAAAATCTCCTGACAAAAATGAATGAATTAGTTAGTTAGTAATAAATTAGTTCATTCTACTTGTATGTGACATCAAACCTTTGGAATTCCTGCACAGTGTAAGGAAATGGGAAAGCAACCAGATGAACCCGTTCACTTTAAGAACATGTTTTTGTCTGCATGGGAGATATAAGAAATGTTTGGACTTCTTAAGAAACAGCTTTGAGGGGTGAGGAGCAGAGAAAGTGTGTTCTAAGTGCGCAAATGAAATACCAGGCCAAGGCCAAGTGTCAGGGCCATTTCTTCATGTTAACATTCAGTGCAGTGATCCAATGTCAGAGTGCAATAATTTTTAATAGACGTCCACAGACTTGCTTTAAGGAATTCCTTAAATATTTTATTTATTAAAGTAATCCTATATCATAATGGAAGACATTCAAAATATGGCACTGGTTCACAGAGTTGTCAGTTTGGCATTTGCAGTGTATGGGTGGTGACTGGAACAGATGAGATTTCGGAGCAAATATATGCCTAGACTTCACTGCAGAACTCATAATGGCTAGAAACAGCAGTGTCACGTTGAGTGATAGCTCGCCAAGTTCCCTATAATATAGATTTATATAGATACAGTGGTGTGAAAAAGTGTTTGCCCCCTTCCTCATTTCCTGTTCCTTTGCATGTTTGTCAAACTTAAGTGTTTCGGAACATCAAACCAATTTAAACAATAGTCAAGGACAACACAAGTAGACACAAAATGCAATTTGTAAAT
>JAFFST010016625.1:4380-14711 GCA_022414735.1 Noturus placidus | reverse complement strand
AACCGAGGACACTAAAAAGACCTTTCTACTAACTCTAAAAAACACCAGAAGATGCTAGGCATCTACATGCCTGCTCACCTGCGTGAACATGCCATAGACCTGCTGCAGGGAGGTATGAGAACTGCAGATGTGGATGTGAAACTGTAGTGTCCGTAATGTAAGACGCCTTAGACCAGGGGTCTCCAATCTTATCCGGAAAGGGCCGGTGTGGGTGCAGGTTTTCATTCCAACCAAGCAGAAGCCACCCCTGAATCTACTGAAAGCCAAGATCAACTGATTAAACAGGTGGATTCAGGTGTGGCTCCTGTTTGGTTGGAATGAAAACCTGCACCCACACCGGCCCTTTCCGGATAAGATTGGAGACCCCTGCCTTAGACAGTGCTACAGGGAGACAGGAAGGACATCTGATTGTCCTTGCAGTGGAAAATTACATGAAACCATGTGTCCCCCAAGACATGATTGAGAACGTTCAAATACCTTGGTGAAAGAGTGGAGTAACATCTCCCAGCAAGAACTGACAAATCTGGTGCAGTCCATGAGGATGAGATGCACTGTAGTACTTAAAACAGCTGGTGGCCACACCAGATACTGACTATTACTTTTAATATTGACCCCCACGTTGTTCAGGGACTCATTATGCCATTTCTGTTCATCAGATTTTTGTGAAACTTGTTCAGTCTATGTCTCAGCTGTTGAATATTTATATGCTAACACAAACTGTTTACACATGTTAAGAAATTTGCTGGAAACAAAAGCAGCTGAATGTGAGAGAACATTTCTTTTTTTTCTGAGTACATTATACACACATACATATAAAGCATCACTGTGTTACTTATATAAATTAAAGATTTAACTAATCTTTATGTAAAAATTGTATTTTTTTCAGCTCTATCAGAAATAATTAAAAATTAGGTTTATTCTGACCATTTCAGAAGAAAGAATGTCCCAAAAATAATTAAGACATTTTTAATAAAAGTAAGACTGACATAAATGTTCTGCACTAATATAGTGCCTTTTAAACTTAACGGTTCTACAAAGCACTTTACACTGTTTTTCATTCACACATTCACACACATACACATGCCATTGGGAGCAACTTGGATTTCGTTGTCTTGCCCATGGACACTTTGGCATGTGAAGACATGTGGGCCAGGAATCGAACAGCCAACCCTGGGATTAGTGGACGACTTGCTTTACCACCTGAGCCACAGCTGCCCCCATTTTGTGTGTATGTGTGTGTTTTGCATTACATTATACTTCAAATAGAATCATACATGAAACCTTTCTCTATTGAACATGAAAAGGTAAAATTTACATTTGTTGTATCTGCCATACACTCTCCATGTTTATGTTTATATCATATTTAAAGCCTAATTTCAGTCTTTGGTATGTAAATGATATACTGGTGCAGCTACGGCAACATGTTATTAAATAAATAAATAAATAAATAAATCTGATTTGCTTAGTGAAGCCTGTTGTATAAGTCACAACCTCTTTATTTGTAAATGCTTTTCAACAAACCTTTAATTGGATAATTTCAAAAACTATCAAATTTTCAAATACTATCAAAGCAGACTTAATTACTGCACCTGATTGTTTTTGACTGACCATACTGATGTCACACACAAATATTGAGACATCTTAATGGGAACATAATTTTTTTTGTGACCTCATCAAGAAAAGCATACACACGCTCCATCACAGGAGTGTAGTCAAGCAGAACAAGGTTCTGGTTCACGGGCAACTGCAGATAATTTGTGGGGTTAGGTTCCCCGTCACCATCAAGAAAGTGTCATACTTCAGCGCCAAGCTATGTGCCAGCTCCTGCAGGGAGGGTTCAGCACACCTGAAGTCTGAATCCATATCTGCAGGGTTAAAGGTGAAATTGATCTCATGGTATCCAATTATCCTTTTGTCATGGAGGGATTTCCTGTAAACACTGTTTGTGAGCGTTACAGTGACAAAACCCAGGAATGGTCAAGAACTTGCACTGTGACGCTAGTTGGTCACAGATATAACAGAAGCACTGTTCACAGTACGCTGCATTATTGCTCTCCAGCTCCGAGACATTAGAACCTGTAAAGCTGAAAGAAACGGTGCAGTAGTATCTGGCCTGAGGATGAAAACTGACTTGCCAGGAGAAGGTTATGGTCATGTCCTCATCCAGAATTTAATTCGTTTCAGAATGAAAAACAAAAGGAGGAAGAAAAGAAGAAACAAGACCGTTATAAGTGATGGGGTTGTAAATGAAGTAAGTGATGGAGGTAAATGGCGCACTTATATAGCGCTTTTATCCAAAGCGTAAAGATAATGTATTAAGGACAATTAAAGATGAACAAACCAAAAACAATTTAGTTTTATTTCACCTTATTATAAGATGAATTACTGGTAATAGTTAACTAAGGTTAGCATGTTTTGAGAAGTGTTAGCAGTTCTTAATGTGATCAAAGCCATTATAAAAAGGACACACACATGAAATATGGCAGGAATACTGGGACATAGCTGACACCGGACACACTTATATACTATACAAAAACAATTAGGCACGAGTGTGAGGCAGGGCAGGAACCCAAAGGATGAGATGATAATTATGTGTCTTAGTCATGCTGGCTTAGGTCATGCTGGCTTAAATCTAACATTAAACAGAATAGGAAAGCATCCCACTGGACACATTCTGTTAGACTGCAAAAGATACGAGAAGGAAAGAACTAAACTAGAGATCCAAATTGGACAGCAAAAAAATGACACCAAAGAACTGGCTGGGAAAAACATCAGGGAAAATGCACAGTCCCCTACTAAACTATCTAAAAAAAATACTGGGATAAGTGAGAGACTTTAGTAACTTAGTATAAATATCTAATATATAGAGTTTTTTTGTTGTTGTTTATTTATGTATTATTGTTATATTATTATTATTTTCACCAACAATCTTCTGCCCACACTCCAGTCCAGTAGGTGGCGGTATTACACCTTAAGTTGGTTTGCCAACCGCCATTTAAACAAAAAGAAGAAGCAGAAACAGAAGATCTCGGGAAAATGGTGGTCTAACTCGCAGCCAGCTTCCGTTTGTAAATGTAAGTAGCTTGTTATCGTTGTTGTAGCTCTCAAATGATTACTTAAGTAATCCATTAAGTAGCCATCTGTAACTTTATTTAACGTTCTATATACTGTTTGTTTGAGTCTAATGACGTTTAAGTGTTTTATGATTTTTTAAAATCCATTAATTAGCCTACGACCCTGCTTGAGAAATGCGTGTAATTTTGGTAACGTTTTACAACGCGGGTACGTAGTAATGTCGCCAGAAATTGAATTATGCGTGGCCCAATGTGTAGTGAGCTAGGGTCCTTACCAGTGCCCGAACTCATGTTCACGATGTGCTTATTCACGACACAGGGAGCTGATTGAGGCACACCCTTTGACATACTCCAGGTCAGCAGGCGGCATCCCGAAGAAGTTCTTCCAAAGCGAGGCGTGTTCGAAAGAAATCATGACATGGTGAGAAGGATCATCATTCATTTCAATCGCCAATTAAATTAATCTGTCACTGAAACAGCGGAAAGCCAACCATACCTAACAATAATGGATTGACTGTTTGGATTTATGAGGACACCTGTCAGCACACATTCAATATAAAACCAATTGGCTAGTTAGCTAGCTTAGCTAACTAACGATATACAAAGGATGTATGCACATCATGGGCGTAACAACGCATTCTTTGGGGGGGTCGTGTCCCCCCCAATGTTGAGGAAATACCAATCTGCCCCCCCCCAATATACAGTACAAAATATATTCTATATGTCCCCATTTAATGAACCCTGCCAAAGGATATGTTTTTATTCATATATTCCATTTATTTGTCTCTTCCTTTTTAATATATTTGTTTGTTAAGGAAAATAGGTGTAACCCCCCCCCCCCCTCTTGTACACTTCGTTGCACCCATACTCAACTCAGGTTTGTTGATATATTTTAGTCACTCAGTCTGTATGAAATGGACACAGCAGACAAGTGTAGAAAAGTGCAGCAGACATACAAGCCTTTTTTCTGGCAGTCAGTTACTAGATGCCTAAATAGTAGGTAACCTTAGCTTAGTATAGAAGGCATCATACCATGGCTTGGTTTGTTCTTAAGAACGTCAATTAACTTTTGATATTTGCACACCCACAAAGTAGGCTAGGCTAATGTCAGTTCCGGTTTTTGACATTACATTCACTTGCATAGTTTCCTGCCGAGTTTGTTGGACCATGCCACGCCAATATCCATACCATGGTTATGCCCTTGATGCACATGGTTTGTAAAATTTCTGTAGCGTACCTCTGCATGATTTCTTTGCATGCTGCTACATTTCAGGATGGATTCACAGTGTGCTCCGATGGCATTGGGTGTCCTAGCAGGTGTGGGCTGTGGGCTCTGCATTGGCTGGCATCTACGAGGGCGACTCAGAAATTCCCCAGTCCATGGAATTATGGCAACCTGTGGAGAGGAAGAAAATGGCGCTCAAACTAGCGTTATGGGAGAGCGTGGGGAATTCAAGATGATTCTAATCGTTCGCACCGACTTGAAAATGGGCAAAGGCAAAGTGGCAGCGCAGTGTTCTCACGCAGCAGTGTCAGCCTATAAGCAGGTGCAGCGTAGAAACCCAGAGCTTTTGAAACAGTGGGAATACTACGGGCAACCCAAAGTGGTTGTGAAGGTGCCAGATGAGAACTCTCTGCTGGAACTTTTGTGCCATGCTAAGGAAGTTGGCCTGCCAATCAGTCTTATTCAGGATGCTGGAAGAACACAAATTGCTCCTGGCTCAAGAACTGTTCTTGGTGTTGGACCCGGGCCTGCAGATCTTGTGGACAGAGTAACCGGTCACTTGAGGCTGTACTAGAATTAACTGAAGTATAGATTGTATCTACTGGTAAATACAATCATTATGATGTAATTCTATCTAGGTTCTCATTTGGTGTCACTTTTAAAATTGACTCATTTGTGTATTAAAATATTAGTCACATTTATTGTTTGATTTTTTAATTTTAATGAGCAAGTAATTAATTTGTCTTATACATGCAATTTGTGTGTGTGTTTATGTATAGGCATTCTGTCTTCCAGTTAAACACAGCAAATCTCTCTGTCTCTCATCTACAATTGTTTATAGAGTAATTTGTATTTTTTAGAGACTTCAGCTGACAAATGAAAACATTGGCAAACCCTTCCCTACCGTTTATCTATTGTCTTTTTAAGAAAAGACTTCCTTCAGATCCTGCAATGTTTTGTGCTAATGTAGGGACTCAATCACCAATATATAGACATATACACTGCATGGCCAAAAAAAAGTCGAATAGTCTAAATTTTCATTGCACCACCTTTAGCTTTGAGTACATCGTGCATTCATCATGGCATTGTTTCGACAACATTACTTCCCATCCAAAGTTGCATTAATTTTTGTTCGAGATCTTATATTGAAGACGGGAAAGTCTAATCACATCGTAAAGTCTTCCCCAGCACATCCTAAAGGCTTTCAGTGGGGTTAAGGTCAGGACTCTGTGTTGACCACTTCATGTGTGAAAATGATTCCTCATGTTGCTTGAACCACTCTTTTACAATTTTATCCCAATGAATGTCATTCTGGAATATATCTGTGCAATCAGGGATGGGGGAAAAAACATCCATTGATTTGATAACCTGGTCATTCAGTACATTCAGGTACTAAGCTGACTTAATTTTATTGCCACATAATATTGCTGAGACTAGACTTGACCAATTGAAGCAAACCCAGATCATAACACTGCCTCCAGAGGTTTGTACAGTAGGCACTATGCATTATGGGTACATCGCTTTATGTGCTTCCCTTCTTACTCTGATGCACCCATCTCTTTGAAATAGGGTAAATCTGTATTAATCAGACCACACTTTTCCATTGCTCCACAGTCTAATCTTTATGCTCTCTAACAAATTGAAGTTGTTTTTATATGATTAGCCTCAACTGATTAGGCCACAAAGCTGTTTAGTCCCATGTCGTATTCTGCATGTGGAAACGCTCTTACTTTAACTATTAAACACAGCCATTAGTTCTACTGTCTTTTTTTTTATATTATGGGACACCCGCTTTCACTGAGAAGAATAGAGCCAGTGTTTATGTCTTTGCAATATTCCATTCACACACTTGTTCTATCAAAGTTAAAGAATGTACACACTTTTCCGTAATATAAGGTATTTGGTGATTTGGCCACTGCAACAAATATATATTATTTTTTTGAAAGCTAAACCCTTTAAAGGTCTGTATATTTTAAACAATGTACTATTTTTTTAAATAAGTAATGACTTGAATTATATCAAGGTCATAGCAATAGCATTCACATACTTATGGGAAGACACTAATTAAAAAAAAAAAAAATTGGTGGTGGGTATATTGTTGTGCCCAAAAGTATTAATGTTCCTGCAAATTGATGAAGTGTTGACTATGGACTATCAATCAGTGGATTATCATTTGCATATTTGCAGGGAAGAGACAAAGAAACAAACAAATGCTATATAGTATAGAAAGCAACACTCAAACAATTAAAAGGATCACTTAGAACAGTGGTTTTCAAAGTGGCCGCCGCCAGGGGGTGCCCCGGGGCCCTCAACAATTTGGTGTGAAAAAAATTGCTCGCCCAATTTTTCAGTTTTTTATTTGTTGAAAAAATTTGAAATGTCCAATAAATTTCGTTCCACTTCATGATTGTGTCCCACCTGTTGTTGATTCTTCACAAAAAATTACAGCGTTATATCTTTATGTTTGAGGCCTGAAATGTGGCAAAAGGTCGAACAGTTCAAGGGGGCCGAATACTTTCGCAAGGCATTGTATGTAGTGGGCAGTTTTGAATCTGGTGCTTTCAAAGGATGCATTGTTTGTGTGTAGGCAGAAGGATTTATTAGAAGTGAGTATTTTATTTCAAATATATCTCTTATGCACTCTCACTAAAATGGTGGATTCTAGTAAAGAGGTTTGAAGATTGCATGTTGAATTTCATTTCCTTGCCTCAACAACTCCGAATTATCAACATTTTTGTGGTCACTGACTACGTTTCCATGGACAGCAGCAATCTACTTATTGACCATATTCTGAGTAAGACAATATTGTGATTAAGGTGTTTACATGAGTCACTTTTAGAATACTCCTTTCATGTTCCCGTTTTACGTGTTATGGAGCATAGATCGATAAACGGCACAAGTCATTGTCACCGCGCCACGCTGTCCGACGTTTCCTCCAGAGTTTGATGTATCGACATACAGTTGGTCTTCGTTATGGTACCGTACACAGTTTTGGATCTTTAATTTTTAATTTTTACAAATGCTTCAAGTGCGGGTAATTATTTGTCATAATGTACGAGCAAATAGACAACTGCTTGTAGCCATGGGCTGCATCCCAAACTACATACTTACTACTATATAGTTCAGATGCATGTATATCTCCTACTATATAGGAGGTACGTATACGGTTTAGGACACAGCCTTGCTCTCTCCGTCAAACGGTTGAGCACTGCTGTGTGTGAACGTGTCCTGTCGCAACATGTGGTGAAAACTCGCACACAACGTTAATAGTGTGATTAAGGTGTTTACATGTCTGTAATACACGTCGATAATGCAACTAAAACAGGAGTACTCCACCTGTCTTAATTTGATTTGTGTTTACTTCGAGTATGACTAATCAGTTTAAGGTAATAAAAAAATGCTGTTTACATGGTAGTTTCTTAATCAGAGTATTGTCTTAATTGGGTTAATATTGGATTATTGTTGTCCATGTAAATGTACTGACTGTGGCATTTATCATACAGCTCTTGGCATTCAGACACCAAAGACACCAGCAGCTCAACATTCAACTTCATTCTCGCTTGCATCTTCTTCTCTGTCTTCTTTTTCGTCGGCAAGACAGTTTTATACTTGAGCGCTGCCAAGTTGTGGGCTGTGTTTGATCCCGCGTACTTGCCTACTATATAGTAGGCGAAAAGCAGTACGCCAGAGGGGTAGTATGTCTGAATACCTGGATGGCGTACTGCTTCCGGCAAGATTTTGCAGTATGCAACCGATGCACACTACGCGAGTCAAACAATCCCAGGATGCAACGGGACTGGACAAACTCAGAAAAAAGAAACATAGAAGACAGTGGGCTCTTTAAGTATTAAACCTTGATTAAATCGGATTTGTTTAACATTTGTTGAATAAATTGTTAACTTGTTTAAGGTTTTTGTGTTTATGATGACGTTGATGACATTGTAGTATGTCTGGGATTGTAGTCATAATACAAACACATACTGATTAGTATGTACTGCCTAGAATGCGATTTCAGATGCAGCCGTGGTTTTTATGTACTTCAGATTTCAGCGGCTCCAGGCACATGAACGAAGGCGCAAATGTCATTGAATGTCAAAAGGCAATTTTTAACGCAAGAAAAAAAAATCTGAAAAAAACCACGACCCTCTCAACGTTGTGAGAATTTTTACGCTTTGACACCATGTGGTGTGCACGGGTCTACATTCTATATACATTAATTCATTTAGCAGACGCTTTTTTCCAAAACGACTTACAAATGAGAAAAAAACAAGCAAAATAAGTATATCCTATATAAGTATATGCTTATTTAAATCCAAACATCAACATTTTTTAGAGTGGGTATATATACATATTTGTGTGTATATTGTGTGTAATATATTATATATTTAATTCTAAATGTGGAACTTTCATATATTGTAGATTCATTACACAAAGTGAAATATTTCAGGCCTTTTTTTTTTTAATGTTGATTACGGCTTACAGCTCATGGAAATCAAAAATCCAATTCTTTGCGGTGAATTAGTTCAGTATCATACTGAAAATATATGAGAAACCATAACTTTAAATAAATGGAATGATCTCTCACCATTGCACAAAGAAAGGTCATTTTTAAAATTGCAAATGGGAGGGACAACTTTCTACAATTTTACCAGGAAAAGTTAAAACTTTAGTCATTGTCTGTATGCATTTAAATAAATATTTTATATGAATATCACTATAATCTCCCATTTACAGTGACAATAAAAAGGCCAAACACCCTGTTTAAGTGAATAAACAAACAAAAAATTCAATTGGAAAACAAATGAAAATAATTTAGCGGGTGGAGAGAAAAAACTGGTTGCATAAGTGTGCACACTCCTTAACTAATACTTTGTTAAAGCACCTTTGTAATACTTCCCTGCCTTTTTGGGTAACAGTGTACCAACTTCGCACATCTTGATTTGGCAGTTTTATTCCACTCTTCCTGTGCACAGCTTTCTCTAAATTATTCCACAGGTTTTCAATAGGATTTACATCTGATCTCTGACTGGGACATTATGGAATGTTGATCATATTCTGAAGCCATCCCTTGTTGTCTTGGATTTGTGTTTTGGGTTGTTATTATGCTGGAAAGTGAAATTTTCTTCATTGTCTAACAGATGTCTGCAGCTTTTGGCCGCAGACCACCTCTCTGTTCATGGTATATATATATATATATATATATATATATATATATATATATATATATATATATACACACACACACACTCAATTATATATTTTGAAATATGTGGACCTGGGTGTTGTCATTCTGTGCTGCAATAATATGTATTGGTGAACTCCAGATAACAGCAATATTAGTGAGTAATGTAGCCTACCAATGGTGGAAGGCTACTGAAGCTTCGGTTCATTGCCCTTGGAAAGATGACCCTCGTGGATCTAGTAGTTTAAAAAGCTCCCAAGAGTACCATTATAATATTACATAGCTTAGCTACATTATTAGGTAGCTAATTTGGGTAATGTAACTTTGGCAGACTACTGAATGACTTCAGCAGCAGTGCACCACCACATAAATAGAAAATAGTCTAATATTACTTTATCGGTATTTCCTATACTTTAAAGATTAAAGGCATGATCACTTTTCCCAAATATGCCACAATAAACTGGTAAACACTGACATGTGGGGTTTGAGAATGTTAACTTAGTGATCTGATCCAGTGACATTGTGAATTTTAAGCTATCTAATGGTGAATGCCTGTTTGTATGGAACAAACTAACATTATTTAGGGGTTTGGTATGAGGTGTTCATATGAGGTATTCGCTCTATTTGCATATCCAGAAATTAATGAAAATTAATTATACCTTTAATCAGACCAGACCTAAGCTATCAAATGTAGCTTTGTGTAATACAGTGGTGTGAAAAAGTGTTTGCCCCCTTCCTCATTTCCTGTTCCTTTGCATGTTTGTCACACTTAAGTGTTTCGGAACATCAAACCAATTTAAACAATAGTCAAGGACAACACAAGTAAACACAAAATGCAATTTGTAAATGA
>JAFFST010016621.1:7293-21266 GCA_022414735.1 Noturus placidus | reverse complement strand
GGGGGGGGGGGGGGGGGGGGTAGGTTGTTGGTTGTTGATACAGCTTAGTGCAGTCAGTTCTGTGCCACTGTGGCTGCAGGGCAGGGCTCAGCTCACTCACTGCAGGCTCTCATCGCCCCCTGGTGGCCACATAAACACCATGGCTGTTTCTTCTCCAAAGTGACCTTTGGGTAGAATTTGACACTCTGGCGTGTCCAGATGTCAGAGCTAATTCTCCTTGATTTGGTAGGCCGTTGGGGTGATCGTTTTCTCCTTCATAGTGGAGTGAACGGGTGTCTGCGACGATGAGCATAAATGAAGATGAGAGCAATATTAAAAGCTGAGGATATTTTGTCATTGATTTGAAGTGAGTAGAGCAGAGAGGTGATGAGTGGGGAAAACAGCTGGGGGTTGGGGTGTGTGCAATATTTATAGTGAGTTGTGTTTTTTTTTTTTTCCTCAAACAGTTATATTACATGAAATGTCCGTTTTAAATCTTTATAGTAAAAACTTGTAGGAACATCTCAATGTCTAGTACAAGGCAGTAGAAGTGGATCTTATGTAATTGTAATAATAATAATAATAAGGTGAACATATTTTATTTTATATAGTGCCTTTAAAAAGGACTCTCAAGGCACTTTACATAAGAGTATATAGGCATGTATCAACAAAACACTTAATAATAAAATACAATTCAATTATTATTAATAATAATAATAATAATTAAATAATAGTAATAATCATGAAATAACACATCAGTCCAAGTAAAAGCAATCATAACGAAATCAATTTTAAAATATTTAACTACACTAAAAGACTATTTGTTTACTTACATGCCTATTTAGTCATTTATTTCCTTGCGTATTTATTTACACACTCGAATACCAGTAGTTTTTTATTGTATTTATTTATTTGCTTGCTTTGATTTGCTCGTATTTATGTATGTATCTTTTAATTGTTTTACTCGTGTGTTTATGTATTTATCAATTTATTTATATATTTATTTGCCTTTATCTGTTTATGATATCAGTTGATGCTACATTTTGCAAATTTTTACAAATCTATCACTATCAATGAATCTCTATCAAATTCATGCCTCTAGGCTGATCGTACCTGAGAAGCATAATGATCTCTCTTTCTGTCTTTCTCTGTCTCTCTGTCTCTGTGTTTGTTAGCTCGACTGCCAGGCCCGAGGCCAACACCGCCATGTCCTCGGCCACAGGGAAGGCCAGCGGCACACACAAAATCTGCCTGGTGTGTTCAGACGAGGCATCAGGCTGCCACTATGGAGTTCTCACCTGCGGCAGCTGCAAGGTCTTCTTCAAAAGAGCCGTGGAAGGTGAGGGGTTCTCTAACACGCTCGAATAACACTGCTCTCTCTCTCTCTCTTTCTCACTCTCACTTTATCTCTCTCTCTCACTTTCTCTCTCCCTCTCTCAATTTATCTCTCTATCTCTCACTCTCACTTTATCTCTCTCTCTATCTTTCTCTCTCTCT
The DNA here is from genome assembly GCA_022414735.1 of Noturus placidus. Lineage (NCBI taxonomy): Eukaryota > Metazoa > Chordata > Actinopteri > Siluriformes > Ictaluridae > Noturus > Noturus placidus. The sequence continues at coordinate 19,790 of JAFFST010016621.1, read as the reverse complement.
CTCTTTCTCTCTCTCTCACTTTATCTCTATCTCACTCTCACTTTATCTCTCTCTCTCTTTCTCTCTCTCTCACTTTATCTCTCTATCTCTCACTCTCACTTTCTCTCACTCTCACTTTCTCTCTCTCTCTTTTTCTTTCTTTCTCTCTCACTCTCACTTTATCTCTCACTTTCTCTCACTCTCTCGCTCACTTTCTCTCACTTTATCTCTCTTTCACTCTCACGTTCTTTTTCACGTTCTCTCTCACTTTATCTCTCTCACTTTCTCTCACTCACACACACTTTCTCTCTCACTCTCACTTTCTCTCTTTCTCACTCTCTCTCTCTCTCTCACTTTCTCTCTCTTTCTCTTTTTCTCTCCCTCTCTTTCTCTTTATCTCCCTCTCTCATTCAGGGTTTTCCCTGCAACAACAACAACAAAAAAACAATAGAAACAGTTACAGTAATTCTAATAGTTTCCATTACAGATACCATTACAAACCATCAGCTGTTAACCATTAAAACCATTACCCAACGGTTTCCATTACTTTAGTAAGACGTATTAAGATCATAGGTCCTTAATGGAATCCACTAGACTGGTAACACATTACTAGTAGAGACCCACAGGACCCAATTAGAGCTTCCATTAAAACCAATACAATTCCTATTATGACCATTAAAGCCATTACAAAGTCCATGAGGGTTTCTGTTGTTTTGGGGTTTTTTCAGCAGTGTTATCTTGACACTGTCACCTCTGGATCTACATCTGGATTTCTGTAAAGTCAATATCTGTTCAAAATAAATAAATAGAAGCCTTAAAAAAGAAAAGAAACCTTTCTGTGTCATTACAGAGGCATGTTGTGAGGGGGTCAGAGGGAGCTTTCATATACACACACACAACTGTATATCAGTGCCCTTGGTAAACAGAAAATGAATAATATAGCATTTGTTAATTTGTACCGTGTTTATGGTGTAGTAGTCACAGTTTTGTTGTTGTTTTTGTTTTGAGACGTTAACCTGTTTAACATGAGTCTGATAAACTATCTGGTCCATCCGTGCTGCATTTCCGTCTCGAAAACAATCCACACCCAGAACAAACACTCAGACGCATTTGATATTATCCTCTGGCATCTACATTAAACTACAATTGCATTTATTTATTTTTTTTAATCTAATCAATGATTCGTTTATTTATTTATTTCTCCGTTAAAAGTTTTTGTTTTTTTTTTCCCTTCAGCTGCCGTGATTTTGTGCCCTGTACCGAATACGTGGCCTTAGCTGTCTTTTATTTGTTTATTAAAATAAAGTTGTAGACTCTACATGAACATTAATAAGGGCAGTATTTATCTCTGAGCAGTATCTGAGGGACAGGTCCATGTTCTGTTCATACATGCGCTCAGGACAGAACGCAGATGGTAACTAAACTCAGTAAATACTGCTGATGTCTGCCTCCGCTGTCTCTCTGAGCCTCATCGTGTTGAAACGAGATTATCAGCATGGTGTCGAGGTGTGTGTGTGTGTGTGTGAGAGAGAGAGAGATTCTCTGGCTGCTGATTGAACCATGCTGTTCTTCTCTGTTAGATGCAAAATGCGTCTCTGCAGCGTGTTATTAGAGAAGAGTCTTATTTGGATGTAGATGCCAAAAATACATATTTCGTTTACAAATTTCTTATATACTTATTTCATAATATTGATTGAACACTACTTGTTAATTAATGCTTTGTAAAATTGTCAGTGTCTCTAAAAAGCACAAATAAAGGACAGTTATTTATTTATTCATGTGTGCTGTGTTTGTGCTGGTTTGGTTTTTGATAGAGATGCACCGATACTAAATATCTCCGCTGATACAATAACCAAGTGATATCGGCCAATACCGATAACTGATTGTTTTTTGTTGTTGTTGTTCTTTTGTTTTTTTTACGACAATATCTGTCCATCCTAAACAAGTGCACTTGGTTTGCTGCCTAATTTTTAATGCTGTGTGCAATACCTTGACTCCTCACAGGGCAACACAATTATCTGTGCGCGGGGAGAAACGACTGCATCATCGACAAAATCCGCAGGAAGAACTGTCCCGCGTGCCGTTTCCGCAAGTGCCTCATGGCCGGCATGAACCTGGACGGTAAACCTACATGGTGTTATGATATATGCTTTGAATATTAATGTGTCTGTGATGTTATATCGCCGAAGACAGAATAGCTGCGGTGCTACGCTGTATGTTAGCGATATATTGATGTAATATCGATTTATCGTGATAAAGCATCACACGATATGCTTTCCTGAGACATCGTTGGTATGGCAAAGTTTTTTTTTAAGTTTATATATATATATATATATATATATATATATATATATATATATATATATATATATATACACACACACACAAGTTAAATGGTACCGAACGGATGCTGTTGATTTGCCGTAGTTATTTTTACAAACTTTTTTTTTAATCTTCCATGTCTTTTGAAGTGATTAATGATGAGTATTTTTGTTTTTTTTTATTTTGCTACTGTTTTGCCAACAGTTTATTAGCTAAATTATATATCATAAAACACATCGTGAAACACAAGGACATTGAGATATATATATATATATATATATATATATGATGATAAAATATTGCATGAGTTCTCCATGTGAATCCACAGGTATACCTTGCTGCAGAGCAAATGTCTATGCGGTGGAGTCTAACCTGACCCAGCTCCTCCTACCTATGCGAGTGGTTAAATACCTATTTAACGTGTTGTTTTGTGTTGTACAGTATTGTGTGGGTTAGGGGTTATAGGAGGAGTTGGATGAAGTACAGCTCCACCCCCTGGACTTTTGGTTCTGCAGCAAGGACTCTCTCTGTTCAAGTTTTTTTTTTTTAGGGACCAAGTCTCAAGTCGTCGGTTTGGACAAATCGTAAACTTAGTATTGTAAGGTTTTATTTATCTCCTATTTATTCTTAATCCAAAGAGAATCTTACCATACGACGGTCACAAAATACGTCTTCTAATACTAACTTTACCCAAATTTCCACTCTGACTCGCCTGTTTAAAAAGACAAATAACAAATAAACATCTCCTCCCTCAGCACGTAAAGCCAAGAAGCTGAAGATGAAAGGTGTACAGCAGACGAACACGGCCGAGGTAACTCCTCCTCCGGCGCCCGAGGCACGCTCGCTGGTGCCCAAAGCCATGCCGCAGCTGGTGCCCACCATGCTGTCACTGCTCAAAGCCATCGAGCCCGAGACCATTTACGCCGGCTACGACAGCACAGTCACAGACACCTCCACACGGCTCATGACCACCCTGAACAGACTGGGAGGGCGCCAGTTCGTCTCTGCCGTCAAGTGGGCTAAAGCTCTGCCCGGTACAACACGTACACTTCATTATTCAGCTTATACAGGCGCAGTCACACGAGACTGTACGCCATAGATCGATGGAGAATATAGTGTAAATTCACATATGACCAGGGTCAGTGGAATAAAGAGGCTCACTGTGTTGCGTCTGACATTTTAAAGTGAGTCAGGTGATTCAGTGGTTAATATCTGAAGTGTCCCTTCTGCCAGATTAGGACTATCATTACTGATACCATATAGTGCACATATTGATTAAAAATGGAATCAAATAAAACCTTGAACGTAACCGTTGTACACGGTGTCCCAAAAGTCTCCATACAGTAGGGGACTGTGTTTGCCAGCACCACATCAGTTGTGCCTTCGTCAGTGGATATTCGTGGACGTCTTCTCAATTCTCTACTTCTCAATTTGCAACACTTCAAGTCTTTTTGAATTTGTTAATAAGTTTGGCAACAGTGTTGTTTGTGATGAGATCACCATGTTTGCTGTCAAAGTCCATCGCAACCTTGTGACAGCTTCCTGACACAATCATGAGAATTATTTTAATACGTTCTTCTTTTGTCAAAGGCTTTCTGGATCTCTGGAATGATGTGTGTGTGTGTGTGTGTGTGTGTGTATATATATATAATATATATATATATATATATAAGTATGACTTAAACTGAGAGACTTTTGGGACACCCTGTATTATTGTATAATTATCCACCCTTAAAGACCTAAATTTGGTATTTTTAGTATTTAGTATTAGGCAGAGTTTTGCCCAAGCGTGGACATTGTAGGGGCTCAGATCATTTCTTCAAATTGTTCAGCCCTATCCTAAAGTCTCAAAGTGCATGAGCATAATTGCAAACTGCGTATAGAACTGGTTAGATGAAATGATCCTGTTCTTTGTATGAATGTTGAGACTCCTGTTACGTTGCTTTCACACTTTATACTTTCACACGTTTTTGTTTGTTTCCACCCCCCATCTGCCACTGTGCACGTTTTACATGTCATCCTGTGGGAAGCATTTGGATAGCAGACAGGATGTGGGCGCTTTTAAAGAGCGGAGCGCTCCAAAATGAGATCAACTTTTCAGAGAAGCACCATCATCAAGTGTTTCTTCTTTTTTTTTCTTCTTTTTTAAAACCTTTCAATCAATCAGTTTACAGCTTGGGCTGCAAAAGATAAAACAATGAGATGGAGGACAGATTTGCAGCGTGCTGAATCAAAATGTAGCTATTTTTCTAACTGTAGTAACTTACAGCCAAAGTTACAGCGAAGACGAATTACCCCTTCATCGCCAACTTTAAAGTGCACCTATTATGGTTTTGAAACGTGCCTCATTTTTGTTTTAAAGCTCTCATACAATAGATTTACATGCATCTGAGGTCAAGAAACACTTTAACGTGCTCATAATTTAATCTGCAGCATTACCTTTTTCCTTTAGTGTCACAAACGACTCATTAAATGATTCGTTCTAAAGGATTCATTCTAAACTCCACCTTTCAGAGAGCATACTCTGCTGTGATTGGTCAGACATCCCAGTCTGTTGTGATTGGTCTACCGCTGTCAGCGAGCAGCCGATGAAGACCAGAGACGAGGCCTTTTTATTACAAACCTACGTAGATTAGTACAGGAATTAAAGTCTGGAATCACTAACAACTCGTTTCAGCTGTTCAGAATTGATTCCTTTTTTCAGGAGACAATAACTCTGATTGTCATGAGCTTTGATTTCTGAAACTTTGTTTTTACGTTCACAAACAGCTCTATAACACATTACATGAAAGGTCATATCTGAAAAACCATAATAGGTGCACTTTAAACTTTTCTTTATTTCTTCTTTATTACTTCTAACTATAAACCTGATCTAGAAAGCGAGCTAAAATGATCTCAACCCTTAGACACTGTGAACGTAATTTGTTTGCATTTTTCTGTCCCGTTTCCTCTGTTTTAGAACGAACAATCAGTGTTCACCTCAGGCATAAAAACGCAGTAGGATTAGAATCGAAATAATGTTTGCAGCAACTTTGTTGTTCGCTATTGTTTTAGCTCTTAAAAGCTCTAAATTTAGATGCACTTAAATAAATGAAGTTGAGGAGAAAACAGCAAAAATACACTTGAGACTTGAATTTGTTCAATTAAAAAAAAGTCTAAAATAAACTTATATATGCACTTTATAATACATCCATCCATCCATCCTCTACCGCTTACTTCTTTATCAGGGTCACAGGGAACCTGGAGCCTATCCCAGGAGGCACAGGGCAGGGTACACCCTGGACAGGGTGCCAGTCCATCGCAGGGCACAATCACATACACACTCACACACCCATTCATACATTACGGACACTTTAGACACGCCAATCAGCCTACCATGCATGTCTTTGAACTGGGGGAGGAAACCGGGGTGCCCGGAGGAAGCCCCTGACGCACGGGGTGAACATGCAAACTCTTCACACACATGACCCCGGCGGGAGTCGAACCACTAAGCCACCATGCGCCCCTAGTTTATAATACATTATATTTTAATTTCATTATAAAAATAGGTTTGATCATGCTATATTTAGCTTGATGTTGCATTTCCTGTCTGATCCGTTATATATTTTCATCTTCACCAGGCCAAATATTAAACGTCTTGCCTATTCACTATATGTGCTCTGTACACACTGAGAATAAAATAATGGTGGTTTTGACCCAGTGCACTACATGTCCTATAGATTATAGATTGTTATAAATTATAGACAAAAAAAAACATCCTCCAGAAAGTGCCTTTTGGAAATCAACTGCATAAATATTTCAATGTGGGTTTTTAGTCCTTGAATATTTCAGTATTTATAAAAAGTTCAGTAGTATTCGGTGAAATCCAATCTGACAGCCCTGTTGTGCAACATTAGACCAGAACACAAGCCCACGGCATGCTGCGTATGCTTCAAGACGTAAACTAAAACATTTGACCCAGTCTTGCATTTGTAGTTGTGGTCTCATATCCAGTGTTCGGTGCTTCCTATTGCCTGAACTCATCCACAGGCGTTTAATTGAAGCCTTTGGAGCTCTTGTGATCTAAAAACCCACACACTTCTGTATACACGTATCAGTTTGTATTGTAATTAATCATTTTTGTGACTGCTCGTGAACGCCTGCTTGTCTTTAGGCTTCCGGAACCTTCACCTGGATGATCAGATGACTCTGCTGCAGTCCTCCTGGCTCTTCCTCATGTCGTTCGGTTTGGGATGGAGATCTTATCAGCAGTGTAACGGCAGCATGCTGTGTTTTGCTCCAGACCTGGTGATCAATGAGTACGTACACCTCCTAATCTCCTAACCGCACTCTGATCTAACTGTAGATGACCTTTTTGTGCTGATTCAGGGCCAGTTTAGGTGTTGAGACTAAGATGAAAAGACAAACGACTAATTTTTTTATAGCTAAATCCTTTTTTTTTTTTTTTTTTTTTTTTTTTTTTTTTTTTCAAATAACCAACATCTTGAATGTTACCGATTATAATAATTAAAGAATGAAAATAAACACACAGGCCTTCTGATGACAAGTGTATGTTTGCACAGGCACAAGATGGACGAAATGGAACAGGAAATAATTTGTGTTTATCAACACTTTTAGTCCATTTATTTCCAAATCCCCTGAACATAATCTCTATAATCCATAAACTTCATTTTAGTATTGTTGCACTTGCAATTAAACGCAGGAGAGTAACTGTTGTGAACGTGTGTGCAGGGAGAGGATGAAAATGCCCTACATGGGAGACCAGTGTGCACAGATGCTGAAGATTTCCAATGAGTTTGGGAGACTGCAGGTGTCGAATGAGGAGTACCTGTGCATGAAGGTGCTTCTGCTGCTCAGCACAGGTGAGAAACCCACCACGGCTCTCGGCTCACTCCTTACCCCGACAGCTGTTTACACGCAGATGATAATAGGATCATGTGATGCAGTGTAGCAGTTATATAAAGCGTAATCTGATTATTTCAACAGAGCTTGCAAAATTGTTATCTGATATCTGCTGGAACATAAACCAGACAGAGAGAAAACTTAACTCATAGATAAAAGAGATGTGCCATTTGCACCCAGAAAAAAAACGCAACAACTTCTAAATAAATATATATCAGTAAAGCGACTGGTAAAAGTCAAATTTGCTTCCAGACAACTGACAAGAAATACATATGATGGGCCCGTACTCTTTGACAAAAAGAATATTGGAGGAATTAAATATGATGGAGCGTGCTTTTATAGGAAAATAATCATCTGTGCGATGCGACCTGATACGAAGCGGGTGCTTGGAATGGTTTACTTTCCAATAACGCCATGTCTTTTATTTTTCCTTACACCAATGTATTATTAATTAATAAACATTTCATATGCATTCACTTCATATAGTTTTTATCCATGAACTTTTTGTCATACTACACACCATGTTTGGAGAAGAAATGGCACTACACACCACCACTATACCGACACTAAAGTTTGTAGGTCGGAGCATCATGGTGTTCCATCTCCAAAACATATTGATGGAATCAGATGGAAGCAACATCACTCATTCATCAACCGGCCATACACAGGAGTTCCTTGCAAGATTTCTGACCAGGGAATCAGAAGAATAGTCAGAAGAGTAGCCTAAGAGCCAATGGACCACTCGGAAAGAGCTCCAGAAACACTTGGAGGCAGCAGATGCCATCGTCAAAGAGAAAACAATAGCAAATGCACTTCACTGCTCACGCTCCATTACTAGACTCCATTACTAAAGAAAAGACATGTCGAAGCTCATTTAAAGTTTACTACAACTCATTTGGACAAGAATATGAGATACTGGGAGAGTGCAGTCTGATCAGGCGAGAGCAAAAGTTTACTTTTTGGATGTCATACTACATACCATGTTTGGAGAAGAAATGGCACCGAACATCACCCTAAAAACAATACCAACAGTGAAGTTTGGAGGTTTAGGCATCATGGTGTGAGGCTGTTTTTCATCGCATGGTACTGGCAGATGGGAAATTCTTGAGAAGAATCTGCTGCCATCCACCAGGATGATGAAGATGAGACGTGGGTGAACTTCCCGCAGGACAACGATCCAAAGCATACAGCAAAGGAACCGGTTCCAGAGGGGGAAAAAATCGACTTGTTAGAATAGCCCAGTCAGTCACCTGACTCAATTCCAACTGAACAAGATTTAAAGACATTATGTTTAGAAGAACGGACCAAAACCACACCCTGAATAAAGCTGTCATTACAAACAAAGGCTTCTCAACTAAGAATTAAATACATTTCAGTTAGCGTGTTCAATACTTTCAATATTTCCATGTGTACGTCTCCTGTTGCAAAACGTGGTGAAAACTCCCACAAAGCATTAATAGTGTGATTAAGGCGTGTACATGTCTGTAATGCACTTCCATAATGTGACTAAAACAGGAATACTCCACACGACTTAATTCCATTTGTGTTTACTTTTAGTATGATTTTAGTCGGATTAAGGTGATCAATAATCGCTGTTTACATGCTAGTTTCTTAATCAGAGTATCGGGTTAATATCTGATTATCGTTGTCCATGTAAGCATACTGAGTGTTGTATCGACTACGCCTAATGCTTATCCAATGCCTCTGATAGACTTCCCCTCTTTTCTCATCTTCAAAATGGCTTGCTTTTCTCCCATAGACAGCTCTCTGATCTTCATGTTGGCTTATCCTTTTGAACAACAAATGCAGTCTTGACAGGTGAAACTGGAGTTTCAGAGGCGACTGTAACTGTGTTGGATTGGTTATTGCCAAAAATGTGTTGATGGGTTTTGTTTTTTGGGGAGATGTACATTTTAGTGAGCAATGCTTTTGGTTCAAGTTACTCCTATTTGTATGAAATAAATAATACTTTGCTGTTCTTCCTCAGTGCCAAAGGACGGTCTGAAGAGTCAGGCTGTGTTCGATGAGATCAGGATGTCGTACATTAAAGAACTGGGAAAAGCCATTGTGAGGAGGGAAGAGAACTCCAGCCAGAACTGGCAACGATTCTACCAGCTCACTAAGCTACTGGACTCCATGCATGATGTAAGAGTCCTGCGATTCTGAGCTTAAATACAAATAAGACACAAAACATGGGATACCATTCTGATATGAAATCCGTTTCCTCCCTGCTTTGATGTGATGTTATGCATGGCATGTTTGGTGTCTGAAGTGTTTGTTTCTTTAGTGTTGCAAAGGGCTAATGCAAGGAACGTTTAAAGCAAGTCTGTCTCACTCAGAATCTGTTTTCACACCACGACCTCTTCTTCAGCAACGTCAGTTGTGGTTTGAGACACGGTAATCTATAAATATCACCACATAACTGCAGTGCAGGAATAAATAAGCAAAAGGCAGACAATTGACATTAAAAAAAAAGTATTCGCCCCCCTGATTTTGTCTGTTTTTGTGTACATCTCATTTTAATGTTTTCAGAAATGAAATCAAAATCTAAGATAAAACAAAGGCAACCTGAGTAAACCCAAAATACAGTTTGTTTGTTTTTTTTTAAATGAAAGTTATTTATTGAAGCATAAAAGTTATCCTATACCAACTGGCCTGTGTGAAAATGTATTTGCCCCCGTAGTTACTAATTCCCCTAATTTGTTTTATGTTGTATTTTGTTTGAAAATCTAAAACTATTTAGTATGAGAGATACAAAAAAACTGAAATAATCAGGATGGGGCAGATACTTTTTCACAGTACTGTACATTTTGGCTGGAAGGACCATTTATATTAACACTTATGGCATTTGGCATTGATGCCCTTCTCCACAGCAACTTACGTTCATCTAAATGTTATTATTTTTTTATATATATATACAGGTGCTGATCATTTAATTAGAATATCATCAAAAAGTTGATTTATTTCAGTAATTCCATTCAAAAAGTGAAACTAGTATAATGTTTACATTCATTACACACATACTGATATATTTCAAGTGTTCATTCCTTTTAATTTTGATGATTATAACTGACAACTAATGAAAATCCCAAAATCAGTATCTCAGAAAATTAGAATACTGTGAAAAGGTTCAATATTGAAGACACCTGGTGCCACACTCTAATCAGCTAATTAACTCAAAACACCTGCAAAGGCTTTAAATGATGTCTCAGTCTAGATCTGAAGGCTACACAATCATGGGGAATACTGCAGACTTGACAGCTGTCCAAAAGACGACCATTGACACCTTGCACAAGGAGGGCAAGACACAAAAGGTCATTGCTAAAGAGGCTGGCTGTTCACAGAGCTCTGTGTCCAAGCACATTAATAGGGAGGAGAAGGGAAGGAAAAGATGTGGTAGAAAATAAGTGTACAAGCAATCAAGATACCCGCACCCTAGAGAGGATTGTGAAACAAAACCCATTCAAAATGTGGGGGAGATTCACAAAGACTGGATTGCAGCTGGAGTCTTCAAGAACCACCACGCACAGACATACACATTTACATTTATTCATTTAGCAGACACTTTTATCCAAAGCGACTTACAAATGAGAGATAATGCAAGACATGGGTTTCAGCTGTCGCATTCCTTGTGTCAAGCCACTCTTTAACAAGACAGCGTCAGAAGTATCTAAAGATAAATGGTATCATGTTCTTAATTGGCCAGCAAACTCGCCTGACCTTAACCCTATAGAAAATCTGTGAGGTATTGTGAAGAGGAAGATGCGATACGCCAGACCCAGCAATGCAGAAGAGCTAAAGGCCACTATCAAAGCAACCTGGGCTCTCATAACACCTGAGCAGTGCCACAGACTGATCGACTCCATGCCACGCCGCATTGCTGCAGTAATTCAGGCAAATGGAGCCCCAACTAAGTATTGAGTGCTGTACATGCTCATACTTTTCAGTTGGCCAACATTTCTAAAAAATCCTTTTTTTGTATTAGTCTTAAGTAATATTCTAATTTTCTCAGATACTGATTTTGGGGTTTTCATTAGTTGTCAGTTATAATCATCAAAATTAAAAGGAATGAACACTTGAAATATATCAGTCTGTGTGTAACGAATGTATACATTATACTAGTTTCACTTTTTGAATGGAATTACTGAAATAAATCAACTTTTTGATGATATTCTAATTATATGACCAGCACCTGTATATAACTGAGTAGTTGAGGGTTAAAGGCCTGGGGCAGTGCTGGGATTTTTGCACTCACGGCCTTCATAGTGATATCAGCTGATACCGATAACCCAGGAGTTCCAAAACTTTTCCAGGGCAAGACCCCTCAAATGGCATTAACATTTGACCAAGTCCCCTCTTTTGCAAGATGTCTTTAAAGCACGTTAAAAATACAGACTTCTGAATTTACCCCCCTTTTTTATTAATAATTACATCATTACATTACAATACATTAGGAATTAATTGTGTGTGTGTGTGTGTGTGTGTGTGTGTGTGTGTGTGTGGTTGAGAAAGAGAAAACATACTAGTGGGAGGGATGGACTGACTTGGTGGCTCCGACCAAATTGTTGAGGCCCCTCAGTCGCCCACTGGAGGCCCCCGCTTTGAAAACCACTGCGATAACCAATACCGATAGTTCTGGCTTTTATACCTTCTTTAAAATTAATAATAATTTCACAATTCTGAAAGGAATGCAAATAAAAGTTGTTTCACAGTAACTGGTCTCATAAACAGAAAACACATTACTCTATTTAACATTAACACATGAACTCCATTCTGAAGATTAAAGTAAGAGCTCTTAACTTATTGAATGTTATTAATTCATATCAAACTGGTGATATATTAATATATAGACTTTTTATATATGAACATTAACTGGATATGAAATATACTACCCTACAAATATTTTTTTCTGTGCTATATATATATATATATATATATATACACACTACTTTTTGTCAACTTCTCTTCAGCAGTACTGTTCTACCAGTGTGAGGCGTGAGAGCTCAGCGTTCATGTTTAAAATGTGTTGGGTTAAATCTGTACGAAGGTGCTGATGCTATAACCCTGTTACACTTAATGTGTGGTAGTTAGTGCCAATGAGCACCAGATGGCAGCTGAAGAAGGAATTGAAACCAGCGGTAGTAAAGCACATGCTGATGGTTTAGTGGAGAAAAAGGAGGATAAACGAGTCACGCGGTTTAATTGATTCTTTAAACGTTAGCAGGACATTCAGAGCAAATTAGCCGTATTTTAGACTTGATCACTTTTATTCATGTTTAATGAGCAGTTACCGC
>JAFFST010016597.1:19865-33632 GCA_022414735.1 Noturus placidus | reverse complement strand
GCCAGCGGTGGCCAATGCCAGTGAAACGCAAACAATGCTAGCGAGCTATAAGCTGATGTTACGATTGTTTTATCTAAATAAAACAGATAGTTATAAGAACAGAAAAAGAAAAGTAATATAAAAGTGTCCTGCTGTTGACTCTGCTTCCAGACCAAAATCTATTATATGAGTACTGAAAGGCGCAAATTAACCACTATTTTAGTCAAAATCAACAGGAGCCGGTAGAAGATGTGATTGCATAAGTTCAACCCCTTTGCAAAGAATCATGGTTACTAAAATGTTTAGGGTGCTAGTGATGATTTATGTCAGTAGCACATTTTGTGAGTAACTGAGTTTATGGCCCTTTATTTCTATTGCTCTATTTTATACCATAGTGAAAGACCTCAGGTCTGACTTAGCCTGCCTGTTTGTATTGCTGCCCACTTCCCCTGACCTTAATTCGAATTATTTTTAGTTTCCATTCCTTCAGCTACGCATAATCACTCTTCCCCATCATGTTCTTTCCTTGTCCTGTGCTTGTTTTTACCCGACCATACAGAATGGCGTGTGTGTGTGAGTGTGTATGTGAGATAACATAACTTTCAAAATGCCTTAAAATGTGCCCGACTTATTCCCTTCAGACACCAACTTTTCCATGGAGACATATTCACCACTTTGCTTCTAGATATGATTACAAAATGTCAAGACTTTATATGCTATATAGACATGTAGAGGTTTATTTTCCATTTAGTCTCCAGTCGCAACGCTTTAAAAGTCAAAGGTAATGTTGCCTTGCCGGCCGTGATCGTTGTTTTACTTTGTTTCTGTACCCAAATCATGCCGCTGAACTGCTCACACTTAGCGGACATTCAAGAAAGGCACTCACGGCAACTAATCACCAAATGAAAGGAAAATTGTAGTTAAAATTGTGACTATGTGGTCATTTATTATGAGATTGCGTAAAGGCAATCTCACAATCCTGTTAACTCTACAAGAGAACAGATGAAGGATCTGTTGAAATTAAAAAAAATTGCCGTTTGAGAGCAGCATGATAATATATCTGAAAAATCGACAAAAAAAATTATGGTCTTAGGACATGTTCTCATTTTACATTTATAGTTTTTCACTTCAGGGCAGACTCTAAAAATGTTTTAATGATTCATAGGTAAGCATAAATTCATAATCATCCAATTAAATGCTCTCTATATATGTCCCGCCCCCAGAGGCAGATCTTGCCTTAAAGCAGTGTAGTGCTTTACATGGTTTGTTGGCGTGTTTTTAGTTGCACACATCTTTTTTCTAACCTTTACTTTCTGAAAAACTGTTGGAGTTTGTTCAGTTTGAAGAAGTGTTTTACCAGCTTGGGTCTCTTCAGTGCTGGAACATGTTGCTACCTCAGACTCAAAGCAATTTATACAACACTAGATGTCGACCGATTGATCGGTTTTTCCGATCAGTCGGCACCGATAACCAATTGCAGCAACAATCAGTTATCAGCAAAAATCCACACCAATAGTTTTTCCCAGTTTGCATGTCTGCTGAGAAGGGTCCGCTGTTGTTATACAGTACGAGAGTGGCCTCCTTAGGCAAAATAAAAACAATCACTGACAAATTTTGTTGTTATTTGAAATGTTTTTCTTTTTAAATTAATTTTGGATCATTGAAATCCTTTTTTATCGGTTGATTAATTGTTTATCGGCAGGTATTGACCAACTTGGTTATCAGTCAACCTAATCAGGTTGTTTGATTTACAGTTAGGTGTTTGACTTTGTTCTAGCTTCTTGGTATATTCGCAAAACAGGCTTACTGTACTAGCCATGTACACCCGCCAAAGGCACCAAGGAACTCTGATACTTCCTTCCAAGCTTTATTTTTAGGTCAGGAAGCAAGATAAGATGAAACCACAGTTCTGGGATTTTCTTGCATTTTTGCATGTCACAGTGTCACAGTATGATTGCAAGTATGAACTAATAAAGCTGTGAGGGGGAACTGAAGAAACATCAGGCTACATAGGATTGATACGAGGAATCCTTTTAGCCGGTTGCTTGACTGTTGCTTTATCACATCAATGCCAATTTACATATAATTGAAAAATATGGCTTTTCGTTACATTGCGTCCGTACATAGACAGCAAATGGTCACCTGTCACTTGCAATCGTGAACATAGGATTCAGAGTCTACTAATACATACTCACATAGACAAACTGTTACCATCTGTTTACAGAGTGCTGTGCTTAGAGATAACCTTAGTTGATAAAGAGAAATAGTTTAGCTACATTACACCATTATGTGTTTGTTTTTTTTTTCTTCCTCCACAGGAATTCATGGAGGATCAGAAATACAGTGATGAGGAGGATTTGGCAGAGAAACTGGATTCCTTCAAAAGTAAGAGCTACAAAGACTAAAAGCTCATCGTGAATGTCTTTACCATGTAAACATCCTTGGAGGTTGCTGTGTGTAATGCTCATGTATGCGTGACGGCGTGTTTATAGAAGAACAGCTCTGGGTGTATATGTGGAGGAGCTTTCTGTACTCTGGTTCTGCAGGAATGCTTACTTGTGTCCATGCCTGACACTTGAACTCTATACTCAAGGGCCTTGAATTCCTTACGCTGTTTACCATTCGACCAAGTTGTGTGTTGTTATTTTATAAATAGAGATCCTAAAGATTGAAATGAAGCCCTCATTTTGTTTCAGTTATGGTTTGCAGAAGTGTACACTCGCAAGCACATGCACTTTGTCTCAGGGCCTTGGGCTGACCACAGTATTAGACCCACAAACACGCCTGTGTGTGGGTGGGTGTGGGTTTTTTTTTGTTTCTCCAACTCTTACTAAGCTCACAGAGAGAATGAGGAAGCATAGCCTTGAGAACTGTAAGAGAAGATAGAGAGCAGTTGATTTCCAGCATACCACACACAAAAAAAGAAAGACGCCCGCTATCATAACCAAACATGGTCCTGCTGTTAAAACCTCTGAACAGGCTGTAATGATTTAATCATCTCTACACAATATCCAGTGACCTGCCTACTATATAATCTGCATACTATTGTATAACTCAAAAATATATGAATATATTTGCAGCAGGTCATAACAGCAAAAGGGTGCTCTATTAAGTGCTAAAAATGCTTGCCATGAAGGGGTTGAATAATTTTAAGACTGGAGAAATCATTGTAAGCTGCATTTTCAGGAAACCACTTGATGCATTCATTGTGTTGAACTATTTCAATTTCTTTTGTTATATTTGTTCATTGCAAACAGCTGAAAGTGCAAATTTTGACAATAACCCCAATTTGCAATGGGGGTTGAATAATTTTGATTGCAGTTGTATCAATAGATATTAATCTGGAATGATACACAGGTGTTTTGAACTCTGCAACATTAACTGACACACTATCTGCCTGGACGCCCCACATTTCATATTGAGTTAATAGAGAAGTTAAATAGAGAATGTTTTGAGTTTATTAACACGAAATAATCATCAATATGTTTGATTTAGTTAACATTTTGACATGTGTATACTTGATTGGTTAATTATATTTAATATGGAGGACCAAAAAAAAAGCAGAAAAGCATTTTCCATATATACACTTCCATCGCAAGTTTGAATGCTAGTGATTCCTCAGCAGTCCGTGGCCAGGAGTCCAATCAGTATTGGCTGCGCTCTATTGGGTGGGAGGGTTGTCATGCTCTCTCACCCTTGTGAATTACAGCTCCACTAGCCCGTCCCTCAAGATTTCACTATTTTGCGATCGCAAAAATAAATGCAATATCAAGCAAACTCCGCAGTATTCTGAGGAGCTTGCAATTTTTCTAATTTACTGCAGATTTCCCACGTCATGTGACTCACAATGCACATTCAGTCAAAACCCTCTTCAATTCATGTGTGTCAAACATGAGTACAGCTAAAAGGTCTCATTTACAAGGTCTCATAAACATCACTGCAAAAAAAGTACTTTTCGCTAAAAAAGCACAAAAACTCTAAGTTGCATCATAAATTTAGAAACTAGCCACAGCAAAATCAAGCATTTTTGGTTGCAACAATCACAAAAAAAATCTTTGCAGAATACAGACTGGCTAATCTGGCAGACAGTGTTTCATTCAGGGTGTGTTATCACTTAACTTGCTAACTCGCCATCCAACTGAGTGTTTGCATTTGCCACTGCCAGCAAGCAGTTCCCAACTGCACAGCTGATATTATTATTATTATTATTATTATTATTATTATTATTATTATTATTATTCATTCCCCTACTGTCCTTAAACCTGAAGTAGTGTAAATACTTGTTTTCCTATTTTTATTAGCACAAAAAAATTCAAAGGTAAATCACGAATTTTTACCATGAGAAATCAATGCATCAAAATGCTTTGTGAGTATTTCAAAGCGGCTGCCATGCAATGCGATTCCCACCTCCACCCTGTGTGAATGGAGTTTGTATGTTCTTCTTGTGTTTTGGGGATTTCCTCCAGGTACTATGGTTTTCTCCCCCAGTCCAAAGATGTGTTGTAGGCTGATTTGGCATTCCCAAATTGTCTGTAGTGTGTGTGTGTGTGTGTGTGTGTGTGTGTGAGATTGATGCTCTGCAATGGGTTGGCACCTCATCCAGTCTATCCTCTGCCTTGTACCCTGAGTTCCCTGGAAGAGGCTCTAGGTTCCCCCATGACCCTGTGTAGGATAAGTGGTACAGAAAATGGATGGATGGAATCTCTTATTTTCCATAACCAATAATTGTAAAAGCAACAACAAAATACTTGGTAAGGGCTGTGATTTTCACTCACCTAGTGTTGTCTTTAGACATTTTATTTTGGGACTACTGTCTACTACTTTGACTTGGACTGCAATGCATTGTGGACTTGGACATTTTTATTTTGTAACAATTGTATAAAGTAAGCTTGGACACCCAGATGGTTGCTTATAAATTCAAACATTTCTGTAGATTGTGGTTAAGATAACAGTTCAGCCAATGCATGTTTTGGCATTCTGGACCCATCGTACATCGACAAGGGTTTCTGTGGTAAAATCTTGGTCTTTTTTTTTAAGGATTATCCTGTTACTAGTGTTTTCCGCTCTGTAGTTGATTACCCAGAGCTTATGTTTTTGTCAGAGCATGCCATGGTTAGGGCCTCAAATCAAGCCGGCATGTTTGTCTATTCTTTTCTCTCTTAGACTCTATCCACCCACCAACCATTTTCTCTTCTTCCCCACACAGTTTTGTTATGAATACTCATGAGTTTCAGGGGGAGTCATTAACAAGGGGGGCCATTGTAACCGTGGTCTCCTCCTCCTCTGCCTCCCAGAGACACTGTTACAATCCCCATTCCAACAGAGCTTTCTTTGTGATGAAGAGGCAAACAGAGTTGGAGACAGATGGACAGACGCAATGAGTGCAGAGATGGTAAAGGAGGCACAGAAACTGAATCCCAGAAATTATTTTAAAGTTAAATGAAAGTTTGATTTCAACTTTATTTCTGCCTCAGTGCCAAGTTCCACCTGCTGTGATCCGTTTCTCTATCCCAGCTCCAGTTCTCCTAAAAATGACCTAACATGCTACGCTCACCTGTTACTGCCAGCTGTGTGTGTGTGTGTGTGTGCGCATGTGTGTGTGTGTGCGCATGTGTGTGTGTGTGCGCATGTGTGTGTGTGTGTGTGTGCGCATGTGTGAGAGATTGAAGGACTATAGTTACAAACAGAGTGTATTGGGCTTCATTCAGCATTATTTAATCTGACAACTTTACATTTATTTTTCAGATAAATATGCAGAATTTGACCTGAACGACCAGGGAGAGATCGGTAAGCGTGTGTTTGTGTGTGTGTGTGTGTGTGTGTGTGTGTGTGTGTGAGATGAAGGCTGAATGAGAGTCTAGCTTTCATATTTATTGTGAAAGTGATACTATAACCATTGTGAAACATGAGCATGTGTTGATGGAGTATGAGTTGCAGCAGACAAATTATATAATCTTAATATAGTCTTAGGGGTGAACAAATCAGAAACTGGGGCTTGGGACAAGCAGGTTTTGTGTCCAGGCTTTTTTTTTTTGGTGGGGGTTGGGGATTTGTCATCTAACTGCCCCCCCATGATTTTATGCACTGTGGAAACACGCGTAAATAATACAGTACGTAACTCTCCTGCTTACTACAAGCAGTCACATCATGAATAAACATGTTGAAAAGATGTTAGCCATCATAATCAACAGTATAATCATAGTAAGCATATTCTCATTAATTTCCCTTAGTCTCTTTGAATGCAATTAACTAGATAACATGTAATTAATGTTATTACAATAGTTTTAGCCTACTCATTTGCTTTTTTTTTTTTAACCCGAAATAGAGCTGCAAAGAGAGCTAAAGTCAGACTTCCACTGCCTCCACAAAAAATGTGATCATGTGCTGTCTATATATTGCGCAGGTTGGGAGTTCTGGTGTTCAAATGGTGCAGTTGCATTAGACGCTCAAGTGATAGAATTCTGGTATCCACGATATGAATCGCACATTTCTACATCACATTTTTGCATTGTGATACATTGTTACACCCCTACTACTCTAGTTAAATTCTTACAAGAAAAATCTGCTATACAGTTCTGTGGAATTCTTGATTCTCATTGGTCAGAGGGTGTTATTACCATGGTTTTAGACTAGTCAATTATTTTTCCAGGCAAGGAAAACATAGGACTGAGTAACATATTACATATTTTGCTTGCCTGGTGGACTAGCTAATAAATTTCCTATTTGTCCACCCTAAGTCTACAGACTTGAGACCATGATACATCTTGACCTCTTCAGTATATCATTAATCAGTATATCAGTAATTATTGATGTAATATATAATTATATATAAATTTTATTATAATAATTAGATGCTGGTTGCTTATTTTGGATAGCTGCAATACATGTACTGCAGCCATATTTATAGTTTCACTTTGTATACCGACTTGTCAGGCAGAAACCTTTCTAGGGATTTTATATGATACTTTTAGTGTCTTTTATACAGTATGTGCCATCTGGCAGGCATCAGGCATGTCACACATGAACAAGTGTACCCTCCACCTGTCCCATAGAAAACAGCTGCAAACACCAACTGTCCAAACACACATTTGAATTCTGCATTGTCATCATGTCCATCAACTGTATCCTTCGAATATGAAACGTGACAACAAAGTTTAGTATACACTGCCATTTTTCTCACTGTGAAGCACTGTCACCACCAGAGTGATCAAATTCCTTGAAATCAGCATTAAAGTTTAATGGTTAGACTACACATTTAATTCAACACGCATTCAAAAAGCATGTGTGGCTGTGATGATCAGGTGACCACAAACTTTTGTCCTTATAGTGTATCTACAAATCGCCATCCTCGTAAATATTTTTTGAAAACCCTTAAGTTAAATATGTATGTGCTAATTAGCTAAGTAGCACCTAGTTTTAGGAGACATTTGGTTTTTATAATTAAATTAATTAAAAGACAATAATTATAGTTCAGTAGGTAAGTATGAACATTTATTCGGAGAATGCTTTCCTTAAGCAGCCGATGTTATTTACATCATATTCAAGTTTTAAGAAGTGCAGTGAAAGAATATTTTCGCCTGATTATTAAAATCAAATTAACGTATTTGAGCTGTGAAACTCATTCTAACAGCACTAGTTAGCGCACAGTGTTTTTCCTTGTGAAACACACCTCATGAAATACTTTAATTTGCAAAGGACTTGGTTAACTACTTTAGATGAAGTGCTGACTGTTTTTTCTTACTGATTTTGCACTGTGTACTTTCAGCTGAACTTCTATGATGTATTTTTTCACCACACATGTAGAAACATATATGTTGCAACCGGAAAGTATTCACAGCGCTTCACTTTTTCCACATTTTTTTATGTTACAGCCTTATTCCAAAATGGATTAAATTCATTATTTTCCTCAAAATTCTACAAACAATACAACATAATGACAACGTGAAAGAAGTTTGTTTGAAATCTTTGCAAATTTATTAAAAATAAAAAACAAAAAAAGCACATGTACATAAGAATTCACAGCCTTTGCCATGACACTCAAAATTGAGCTCAGGTGCATCCTGTTTCCACTGATCATCCTTGAGATGTTTCTGCACACACCTGTCTATTTAAGGTCCCACAGTTAACAATACATGTCAGAGCACAAACCAAGCCATGAAGTCCAAGGAATTGTCTGTAGACCTCCGAGACAGGATTGTATCGAGGCACAGATCTCGGGAAGGGTACAGAAACATTTCTGCAGCATTGAAGCTCCCAATGAGCACAGTGGCCTCCTTCATCCTTCAATGGAAGAAGTTTGGAAACAGCAGAACTCTTCCTAGAGCTGGCTGCCCGGCCAAACTTAGCGATCGGGGGAGAAGGGCCTTAGTCAGGGAGGTGACCAACAACCGGATGGTCACTCTGACTGAGCTCCAGCATGTGTCTGTGGAGAGAGGAGAACTTTCCAGAAGAACTACCATCTCTGCAGCACTCCACCAATCAGGCATGTATGGTAGAGTGGCCAGATGGAAGCCAGTCTTCAATAAAATAGATGACAGCCAGCCTGGAGTTGCCAAACAGCACCTGAAGGACCCTCAGACCATGAGAAACAAAGATTGACCTCTTTGGCCTGAGTGGCAAGCGTCATGTCTGGAGGAAACCAGGCACCACTGGCCAACATACTCAAAAACCTGGCCAATATCATCCCTACAGTGAAGCATAGTGGTGGCAGCATCATGATGTGGGGATGTTTTTGAATGGAAGGAACTGAGAGACTAGTCAGTATCGAGGGAAAGATGAATGCAGCAATATACAGAGACATCCTTGATGAAAACCTGCTCCAGAGGGCTCTGGACCTCAGACTGGGGCAAAGGTTCATCTTCCAACAGGACAACGACCCTTAGCACACAGCCAAGATGATAAAAGAGTGGCTACAGTACAGGTCTGTGAACGTCATTGAGTGGCCCAGCCAGAGCCCAGACTTGAACCCAATTGAACATCTCTGGAGAGATCTGAAAATGGCAGTGCACCAATACTCTCCATCCAACCTGATGGAGCTTGAGAGGTCCTGCAAAGAAGAATGGGAGAAACTGCCCAAAAATTGGTGTGCCATGCTTGTAGCATCATACTCAAAAAGATTTGAGGCTTTAATTGGTGCCAAAGGTGCTTCAACCAAGTATTGAGCAAAGGCTGTAAATACTTATGTACATGTGCTTTTTTGTTTTTTATTTTTTTATAAATTTGCAAAGATTTCAAACAAACTTCTTTCACGTTGTCATTATGGGGTATTGTTTGTAGAATTTTGAGGAAAATAATTAATTTAATCCATTTTGGAATAAGACTAACATAACAAAATGTGGGAAAAGTGAAGCGCTGCAAAAATTTTCCGGATGCACTGTAGACTATGATTCGTTGAGATATTGTGTGCATTTATTTGGTTGTGCAGTGCTGCATTTAAATCTATTTACATGCATATTATATAATATATATATTTTTGAGGTTCACACAAAAACCTTATTAAAACTGCAACCTTGATTTGTTTCACAATGCAGTTAAATTCTGCAGTATTTGCACTCCGGCAAGCCTTGCATAAAACATCTTACATGCTGTGACCATTGACATTGTGATGCACAACAAAAAAGGTAGAAACAATGTTGTGAGTGAACTTACAATTTATGTTTGTAATGAGGGGGGAAAATGGTTCTAATGGTTTTTAATATGTACTGAATATTAAATTCCTAATGACTAAAGAACAATAACTTGATGTATGAAATGAAAGAATGGGTTGAGTGAGTCATGGCTGCATGTGTTGTCTTGCTCATAACTCACCAGTGACACAAGTCTGATTTTCTTAGTAGCTTAGGAGTTGCTTTCTGCAGGAGAATGGAAACATTGCTATTTAACCAGTCATTAATTTTGCTGCTTTTCTTTTAACTTTGGGAGGACACAATGCAGTCTTGGAACCTAATATAAGGTTGTAGAGAAAATAGCAGTTATTTTACTCAATATTCAGACTACTTCAGTACAAATGTGCAGTAAATCAGTAACTCTACAACTGCTGATACACCACAGGGGTGTAAAAATGCACTCCGGTCACAACACAATTCGATTCATGATGTTGGTTTCACAATTCAATTCAGAATACTTTAAACAAAAATTGAAATGAAGAAAAATTATTACTGAAAGGACTCCTTGTATATTACTGAATCATAAACTATGAAAAACTATGTGCATTTTCGTTTGTATAAAACTAAAGAAATATAGAAATTGGTTTAATATTGTAAAAAAAAATGTAGTAGATGTTTACCATATCTTGGATACAAAATATACAAATAAATTTATTGATAAATATAATAAGTTCTGTAGCAGCACCATCTCTGTACCAGTTCTGTAGCAGGTGTCATTTTAATGGAAATAGATCTCCAAAGTTGGCTAAAATGCCCAACTTCCACGATCTTCATAAAAGAACGTGATCATGTGACCAGCATGCTCTCTGTATTTTAACAGTATGGGTTGGGCAGATAGGGAGCTCTAGTGTTCGGACAGTCAGAAGGTGTTAACTAATTTGCTATATCAGTAGTGCTGACAGTAGTTCCAGCTGCAAGATTTATGGCACCTTTCCACTTTTCCGCTTTTTGGGGTTTTCCACTGTGGATAGTACATCAGGGCTCCAGGAAAAAAAATCTAAGAGCCATTGGCTCCTAAACTCAAAATATTTAGGCGCCAAATCAAATTTTCAAGAGCTAAAATATAGTGATGTCATATGACATATGATGATATCATTGTTAAACGGCTACCTCACACTGCCTTTTCTTTCCCCTCTGTTTACTCTGCCTCCCACAGTTTACACAATGTATTCTTTACATACACAATATGTGCAATGTTCTGTATATCAAATTGAATCATATTACCATAAATACTTAAATGTCCAGTCATTTGTTTCTTTTTTTCACCTTTTTATTCAACTATGTACAATTAGTTGTTTCCTGCTTATTCAGGCTCAGAGTCCATATCTCCCACCACCACCATATCAATGTCACTTGGCCAACCAGTATAGTTAGGTCTGCGCCTTTTGCTTACAGACAACCAGCACTTCACACTGGGCTCTGCGTCAAACTGGTCAAGTGAGGGGCTCTCTGTACTGATCCTCACTAAGTCTTCCATAGCGCACTTTTGACTTTATTCTATTCTGTGCTGAGAATAATCTTTCGCATGGTTTGGACGGGCAGGGAATGAGAAAAAGGCTGATATTTTTAGTTTTTTTGTCAGCTGGCTAAGGTTAACTACGCAGTTAGCTAGCCTACATATAACGTATAAATTCAAATTCCAATGAACTAAACCACATCAAATGAAATTAAACACCTTTAATAAAGTTAACACTTTCAACTTTTTAACCCGATAAACATGACGTTAAACCGGTTTAGGTCCATCTAGACAGCCGACGCTTCAACCACTGCAGGACAAGACTGCAGAGATTATTTATTGGAAAGCATACAGGAGTGCACGCGATAGGGCAGGTAGATGCAGGTGCAAGAGGAGATGACAGTTCAGTAGCCTAACACAACAAGACTTGTGCTAATTTCTATTTGATTTGTTTTTAAATTTTGTTTGTGGGTAACGGTGGCCACTGGCGACTGGCAGAAAAAACATGGTTGCAAGATAAAAAACTTAGTTGCATTGGTGACCATTTTAGTCGCCATCTGGAGCCCCGTTCATGGTATGTTCATAGTACCACCTCGGTCGAGGTTCCAAGTGAGCAAAAGCCAATATTAAATGTGAGCCACACACTGTGGCTCTATATTGTGACTGAATATATGTGTCATTTAAAACATACTTTGCTTATGGTAATATTCTAGTAATAGAAAATTATGTCACTTATCTCATTACAGATAAAATTATATCAAATGTTTCTGTCTTAGATTTTGTACATCTCGCTTGTTACCGATTTCCAAACAGGTATTTATTGAAGTCACTCCTGTCATGACTGAAACTAGGTTCTAGAGCGCTGTTATTTTACACCTTAACAGGGTTGATGTTCAGTGAAGAGGAAAGGCTTTTAGAATACTGGGCATTTGTACAGGGCTTCGATAATACAACATTATTCCTGCATGAAGGCGAGTGGAAGATGGCACCCACAAGCGAGTTGAGCCATACCATGCAGTGGAAAAGTAGCTTTATATTAATGCATCTGTTACACTATGTAGCTATTCTTTAGTCACTCTGTACACAATGAATTGTATTGCAGATGCTCCACAAACTGATTAAAAAATTTGTGTAATTGTTGATCTGGTGACTTACTTGTGAGGAGACGTTTATTTAGCATTTTTGAAAGGAGTCTCCAGTGTCAGTGCTTTGTAACGATTAGAGGTAAAGCTGTAACTTTACGATTTTTGACAGTCTTTAGGACAGAGACGTTTGTGGTGTCTCAGTTCTGTGTTCTTTCTTTTTTAACTTCAAGAGAGGAACTAAACCAAGAGGCTGTTTAGGGATGTTTTATCATAAGCCATAACAAGAACTAACTTGTTCCGCATCATTCAACATAACTATAAATTACTAAAATATACCAAATGCTGTTTTATTAATAAATAATGTGGTATCCAAGGAATAAAACACTTCATTTTCATCAAAGGGCTGTCAGATGGTGTGTGAGAGAACCTGTTTTGTGTTTGACATGCAGATATGATGGGTCTGAAGAGAATGATGGAGAAGCTTGGTGTGCCCAAGACCCACTTGGAGATGAAGAAGATGATCTCGGAGGTGACTGATGGCAGCAGCGACACCATCAACTACAGAGACTTTGTCAAGATGATGCTGGGGAAGCGCTCAGCTGTGCTGAAATTGTAAGTTTGTGTGCTGCATTGGCAGTTTTTTTTGTGTGTGCTGACAGTTTCTGCTTGGCAGGGCTATTTATAGGAAGTTGTACATGTTTAATCATGTCAGCATGTCAGTACTGCTGATCCACACAATCACAACAGCTTATCACGGCCATTATCTCTCCGTGCAGGGTATGGAATGTCATGACATGTATCTTTCACATGCCATTTCACAAACCTTGATTGCATAGCCTTGTTGGGTGGAAATTTTAAAAAGGAACCGATGTTAAGTACATTTTCTAAAAAAATGCAGTAGAAATACTTACAGTTTCTAATACAAAATCTTGGCAAATGTTGCCGTATTCATCAGACGCTGTCTAGCTTGAGATATACAAAGCAAAACAAATGTGTTCTAACAGGTTGTGCAAGTAATATGGAGTAGTGAATCGTTCTAATGACAATGTGGTGGTGTTTATTACATTCAGTTTTGTTGACGAATTTGTGTAAGGAGCCTGAGGAGCTATAGTCGTTTAAACAAAAACATTATGGTGCTTGGCAGGCTTATAGGCAGTTGTAATTCACACTCCGTTGCTCTCAGGTCGCTGTCCTGTTCCAAGTGAACTCTACTATGGATTGATTGCAATTGATTGTGAGAAAACAAGTTGACCCTAAAGCAACCCAGGATATGAACCAAACATATATTTTGGATTGCTGCAGCATTTTTTCATACAGCTGCAAAACTGTCACAAAGTAAAAACTGAACCAAAGTATACAGTTGTAGTAATGCAAAAATGGCATGTGTTGTTGAGATTTGGATGAAGAAGAAGAAATTAATTACAGGAGCTTAGGCGCAAAATCTTTTAACGTGGTTATTTATATACAGTGCCTTGCGAAAGTATTCGGCCCCCTTGAACTGTTCGACCTTTTGCAACGTTTCAGGCCTCAAACATAAAGATATAAAACTGTAATTTTTTGTGAAGAATCAACAACAGGTGGG
>JAFFST010016553.1:6889-14389 GCA_022414735.1 Noturus placidus | reverse complement strand
AATAAACACATGCATTAGTGTGTGGATGTGTGAGGTGGAGACATTAATTGACAGAAACATGACCGTTTCGTCTCTGCATTCTCAGCGTATCAATGTGTTCTGGATGAAACGTAAGGTTTGTCCAGCCTGCGTTTGAAAACAATAGCAACAAACTCCTTGCTGTCCTGCCTAGCTTAGCTAGATAGCTATGAGAACTGTTTACAAGTCAAACATGTATTTTAGCAAAGCACACATAGTATGCTTTGACCGTATTATCAGGAAGAGCATAAAGCAACTGTAACGTAAATATAAATGGATAAAAAGTCATCTTTAATATATTAAAAATTATAAGCAGTGACCAGTTGCTGTGGTATAAGAGGAATAAAACCCGTCAGGATGTGTCGGTAAAGGAAAAGAATCAACTAGACGGTGAGAACAGTAGCAGTTATTATAATAGATTATTTTCCTATAACGGCACGCCACGGTGTGTTCTTTAATCCTTACACCGCATTCAGATATACAGTACGACTCAGTTCTAATGCAACATTAGGAGGTACATTCTGCAATCGTGAACAGTGACGCCATGCACATAAATGGGAAAATGTGTGTGTGTGTGTGTGTGTGTGTGTGTGTGAGATCCTGGCTTCATTCCGTATTCTTCACTCAGTTCGGCTCTTTATTGTCCGTGTCTTAGAGAGGTTAATTGGTGGCTAACACTCTGTGCTCCTCTCTTTCTGCAGTCCGTATGAGGACTTAATCAGAGACGGCAGCTTCGCCACATCGCCACACGCTGACGTCTCTCTCTCTCTCTCACACACACACACACACACTCACTCACACTCACTTACACATGCATGTTGTTGACCTTTCGGTCATCCGTCCCTGCTAACACGGCCGCCCCGTGTCACACAGCACACTTCAGTCTTAAACACTAAAAGACAGGGAGAAAGAACAAATAAAAGCGACAGATGAGAAAAGGAAGGACTGAAAGGAGAGATGAGTGATGGTGGGATTGATTGGACAGACAGCCGGATGGAGAACAGAGGTTTTGTCTGGACTTTGGTGGTAAAGCTGAGGCACGAGGCCCTGTGAGACACACGCAGTCTCGATTGTAGTCCATTTGTCTCCATGATTCAGTCTATCTCTTCGCTGTACAATCGATATATATCTTACATATACCTCTGCCAAAGACTTCACACACACACACACACACACACACAAACACAAACATCTACTCTGAAGAACACCCAAAATCACCTAACTTGACAATGACTTTCTATCAGACATACATCTATAAAAATATTATATACAATTTCCATTTTATAATATAAAGAGGTATATACAGTTGAGTGTGCAAAAGTTTGTACACCAGTAGATTAGATATTTACTCTAGATTTAATTTATAGACACAGTGAGAATTCAATTCAGTTTTATTTCTATAACGCTTTTAATAACGGACATTGTCTCAAAGCAGCTTTACAGAACCATATAAACACAGGATAGAGATTTTAATTGTGTGAATTTGTCCCTATTGAGTGAGACGGTGGAGACGGTGGTGAGGAAAAACTCCCTGAGATGATATGAGGAAGAAACCTGGAGAGGAACCGGACTCAGAAGGGAACCCGTCCTCATCTGGGTCACACCGGATAGTGTGAAAATAAAAGAGAGTTCATTATGGTTTATATATGAAGTCTGTTTGTTGAATTAGTCCACTGTTCACTAAAGTAGACCTGAGAGCAGCACTGTATGCAGTAATTACAGTCCCAAGGACATCTCTGCAACCGTAGTCCCAGCAACCACAGCGAGAACGTCCATGTGGAATTAAGGTCCAAAACCATTTCATGGTACTTCAAGCGGTACCATCCTCATCAATCTCCAGGCTGTAGTCTCCAGTTCATGAGAGCTCCATCCAGAGGAAGGGCATCAGGATGGATCTGGCAGATCCAGAGGACAGAAAGGGTCAGGAACATTGGCATCTCCATAATATCATGTGTGGCTCGACAGAAAGAGAGGGAGAGGGAGGTTTCATCACTATCACAGATAATTCCTTTTTGACTTGATTGACTTTTGACTTGAGGGTGGCTGTGGCTCAGTCGGTAGAGCGTCCACTAATCGTAGGGTTGGTGGTTGGAATCCCGGCCCGGGTGATCCCATGCCGAAGTGTCCTTGGGCAAGACACTGAACCCTAAGTTGCCCCCGATGGCAAGCTAGCACCTTGCATGCAGCTCTGCTACCATTGGTGTGTGAGTGTGTCTCATTTGTAAGTCGCTTTGGATAAAAGCGTCTGATAAATGAATAAATGTAAATGATTAATGGAATTACTCCAGATCAGCTCAAAAGAGTAACTTTTTATGTCTTAAATATTCTCAAGTAAATTATAACCCACTATTTATCTTCTGGATCTCTCCCTCCTGTTTTTATGTTGAACTTTCCGTAGTTTTGAATTGTTGTCTCCTTACAGTTTTGTTAAAGTTGGTCAGTTTGTACCAATTTCTAAATTTTTTTTTTTTTTTTTTTTTTTTTTGTAGATGGTGTAAAATAAAATTCCATTTTCCTTTCAGCTCCATTCAAATCCATGGTGCACAAACTTTTGCTCTTGACTTGTATTACAGCACATCAAGCAACAGCAATGTACGTGAGTTGGTAAAAACTACGTATCTGTATCTACACTCTTGCTTTTTTTCACAGAACTAAATATGTGTACACCATTAACTCCGATTCTTATCATTCTCGCTTTGTGGCGTTAACACGATGGCCACCATCTTCAGCTCCACAGCTCTGTTTCTATCTGCTCATCTTCCAGGGCAGCGTTAAAGGTGACGATCTGATTGGCTGAGGAGGAAGGAGGAATCCGTCACATTTCCATGTTTATTTGATTTCCTAGAAGGAGAAGATGATTGGCTTGTAGATGAAACGCTGGCCTCTACATTCTTCTCCTCGTTCCATATCCACGGCCTGTGCTCGTCCTCGGTGTTATCAGGACCTGGACAGGGAGAACCGGAGAGGGAGAACGACTCGGTTCTAGTTGTTGTGTGGAGATACAGTGCCCTCTATTGGCTGAGGAGAGGAGAAGACAACCAAAGGCAAGGGTTTTCCAAAGAGACTGTATTTAGAATCAGAACCATAATCAAGATTTAGAATCCAAAAGTATTGGAACAGCAAGGCCAGGAGGTTCTCTACACCAAAGACATTTGGGATTGAGCTCAAAAGATGGATTAGAGACGCGAGTTTAGGATTGTTGCTTGTATTTCTTGGTATTTACATCTAGATGTGTTAAACAACAAAAGCATTATAACATTTTGCATCAGACCGCCCAAATTTTAGGTGATCAAAAGTACAGGAACAGACAAGTCTTTAAGTAAATGAAAGTAAATAACACTTAATGTTTGTTTGCATTTTGCTTACTTGCAATAACTGCATCGATCCTCTGACTCGCTGACACCAATCTGTCGGTTTCTTCCTTTGTCAAGCTTTTCCAGGTTTTTCCCGCAGCTTCTTTCAGTAGTTTTGTGTTTCGGAAGGTTTCTCCCTTCAGTCTCCTCTTCAGAAGGTGAAATGCTGCTCAGTTGGGTGATGGACTTGGCCAGTTTAAAATCTTCCACATTTCCCCCTGATGAAGTCCTGTGTTGAGGTGGCAGTGAGTTTTGGATCATCGTCATGCTGCATGATGAAGTTCCTCCTGATTAATTTGGATGTATTTCTTTGTAAATTGTCACGCAAAATGTTCCTGTAAACTTCTGAAATAATTCTGCTGCTCGCATCATGAGTTACATTTACATTTATTCCTTTAGCAGACGCTTTTATCTAAAGCGACTTACAAATGAGACACACTCACACACCAATGGTAGCAGAGCTGCATGCAAGGTGCTAGCTTGCCATCGGGGGCAACTTAGGGTTCAGTGTCTTGCCCAAGGACACTTCGGCATGGGATCACCCGGGCCGGGATTCCAACCATCAACCCTACGATTAGTGGATTAGTGGACAACCCGCTCTACCGACTGAGCCACAGCCTCCCATCATCAATAAAGATTAGTGACAATGTTCCAGAAGCAGCCAGGCAAGCCCAAGCCGTGACGCTACCTCCACCATGTTTCACAGATCAGCTAGTATGTTTTGGATCATGAGCAGATCCGTTCTTTTACATCACTTTGGTTCAGGTTAACCTTGGTTCCAGAACTTTAGAGGCTCATCTCTGTATTTCTTTGTGAATTCCATTCTGGCTTTCTGATTATTACTGCTGAGCAGTTTGCATCTTGTTGCGTTTTAGTTTTAAGCAATATGTAACGCCAACGGACTCTAAAGAATTCTTAGTGGTCAAGTCCTGATCAAGATCTCCTCGACTGCAGTATAGTACCTCATTAACTAAGCTAATGTCATTCAATGCACTTTTAATGCTATGTAGCTAATTATGAAAAGGTTAGCTAATCCTACTAGTTAGCTGGCCAATATATATATATGGGCGGCTGTGGCTCAGTCGGTAGAGCGGGTTGTCCACTAATCCACTAATCGTAGGGTTGGTGGTTCGAATCCCGGCCCGGGTGATCCCATGCCGAAGTGTCCTTGGGCAAGACACTGAACCCTAAGTTGCCCCCGATGGCAAGCTAGCACCTTGCATGCAGCTCTGCTACCATTGGTGTGTGAGTGTGTCTCATTTGTAAGTCGCTTTGGATAAAAGCGTCTGCTAAATGAATAAATGTGTATATATATATATATATATATATATATATATATATATATATATATATATATATATCAGAGTAGCTAAACAACATGTGAAGTCTGGGGAATAAAGGCACCCTTAGTAGTCATGTCCTGTTCAAGTTCTACTCTTGTTGACCTTGTCACTTAGCAAAGGGGGGTCAGATGGAGGTGGGCTGCAGTTTTTTATAACCCCAAACCAACAATTACAAGCTGCAGATATTCACCTTGAAAACCTTGACCATGTTGTGAAATTCAGGCCGAGAAATTCAAGTCGAACCCTCGAGGCACAGAAAACTCCCAAGAACGAGTGTTGCTGCATTTCTCATGTCTGGCTGAAGGTGTTCGCTTAAAGAGGCGGCAATACGGAATAAAGAAAATAATTGAGAGCTATTCTTCTGCTGGACGGCAGAGAAAGCGATCGCCCCAGGGTTCTTTCTCTCTTCCACACTCGCTCATAAAAAACAAAGTTATAATTGAAGCCTTCGTAGCGCAGAACATTAGACTTTGAAATATTTATGTGTGTGTTTGCGTGGAGAATAGTGATGCCAGAACTGTTGTCTCTTTAATATTCAATGCAAATGTTTGTATTGCGTTTGTGCTTTGCTTTATTGTGAAATGTCGTAATGAGTTGTTTGTGTTCTCCAGGGAAGCTTTTTTTTCTTTTTTTTGGTAATTACAGAGAATATTTCTTCTATTTGGAACAGTACACACCTAGCAGGTGTGTGTATTTGTGCATGCGTGCACTCACACACAGGACTCCAGGCGAGATTTGGGCTAATGGGAATAAAGTAATGGAGAGATCAAATAAATGGAGTGCAGGTTTATGTATTACATGACAGCCGTGGAGTATTAAGATGAATAGAAGGAGCATTCTACTGAAACATGCTTGAGTTTCAAGAACTTGTTTTTTTTTTTTTTTCCTTCACTGACGTGTGTATGAAAAAGTCAAACATAACCGGAAAGCCCCAAAGAGATCTACTGAGCCAGTGAAAGGGTGCCAAAACTTTCAACCTGTCAGAATCTGCGAACGTTAGCAAATCTGCCTGTCAGACAGGTCACTTTGTAGACTGGGACACATTATAGCCCATTGAGTATTGGCACTCCTTCGACCTCATGCATCACTGAAAAGGGACCATAGTTCTGGTACCGCTGAGCAGATATTATCTCTGAGAAGATTGATACATATACAAGTACAGTGTAGAGACATTCTTTTCTTAAGGTCCTGAAAAGGGTCCTTGAGTCGTTGAAACTCAAGATCATCAAAAGTTGTTTTGTTTTTGTTCCTGAAAAAAGACTATGTTCTTGCAAATTGTTTCTGGAAAAAAAAAAAAAAAAAGGTTCCTGGGTTCCTGAATAAGACAATATGTTTCTGAAAATGTTTGTGTGTCTCTGAAAAAGTTATGGAAAAGGTTTCTGAGTTGTTCTTGGTCCTAGGAAAAGTTTTTGTAGATTCCTGAAAAGTTCCTGAAAGAAATGTCTGGGTTTTTATGTCCATAAAAATGGCATTAGTTCCAGAAACGGTTCCTGGGTTTTTGAAAAATTCCTGAAAATATTCTTGAAGTTTTGACATTCCTGAAAACGTTTCTGGGTTCCTGATAAGGAAAGGGCTCCATGTCCCTGACTTCATGTTACAGAAAAGGTTCCTGGTTACTTAAATGTTCCTGAGTTCATTACAAAAATTACAAAATTTCTGTAAAATGTCCTGAGATAATTACTCTTCTGAGAAGGTTCCTTAAGAAGGTTCCTGTATTCCAGAAATGTCCTTGAAAAGCTTTATAGGTTCCTTAAAAGAGGTATATTTTGTTCCTGGGTTACAGAGTTCTTCAAAAAAAGTTCCAAGGTTTATTAAAAAGTTCTGGGTTCCTGGATTCCTCACAGAGGAACAAACATACAGAGAAAATCCGCATAGACAACTACTGGGCCAATGACTGAGTGCCAAAACTTTCACACTGCCAAAAATCTGCAAAAGTGTGAATACGTCCCAGTTTATCCGATCTGCCTGCCAGACAGGTCACTTTGTAGAGTTGGACAGGCTTGGAGGCCAATCATTGCACTGAACAAAGTATTGGCCCCCTTTTACTTCATCCACCAACGAAAAGGGAGCATCACAGCGCAGATATTATTAAACAATGACACAGACAAATACAGCGTATAAAATTCTTTTCTTTGCAGTCTGGGTTCCTGAAAAAAAAAGGTTTCTGAGCTTTGAAAATGGTGCTGAAAAGCTTTCTTTGATCTTGGTACCATGAAAAAAAGGTTTTTGGATTCCTGAAAATCCTTGAGATATTTGTATTTATTTGTTTGTTTGTTTGTTCGTTTTAGAGTTGATTTAAAGATTTCTGAGTTACTGAGAAAAAAAGCGTTTTGGGCTCCTGGATAAGACCCTAGCTGTGTCTGAAACCACTCACTGTCTCCTAAAAACCTGGGACAAAAACCCTGAAAGTCCTGATGTCCAATATTCCTGAAAATGTTCCTGAAGTCACAAGTTTCTGAAAATGTTCCTGAAGGCTAGGGTTCCTGAAAATGTTCCTGATGTCAAAAGTTCCTGAAAATGTTCCAGATGTCCAAAGCTCCTGAAAATCTTTCTGAAATCCAAGGTTCCTGAAAATGTTCCTAATGTACACAGTTCCTGAAAATGTTCCTAAAGTCCAAGGTTCCTGAAAATGTTCCTAAAGTCCAAGGTTCCTGAAAATGTTCCTAATGTACACAGTTCCTGAAAATGTTCCAAATGTACACAGTTCCTGAAAATGTTCCTACAGTCCAAAGTTCCTGAAAATGTTCCAAATGTACACAGTTCCTGAAAATGTTCCTACAGTCCAA
>JAFFST010016518.1:37973-51971 GCA_022414735.1 Noturus placidus | reverse complement strand
CCGTCAAAGGGTCTTGATTGCTGTGGCCACAGTCTTTCCTGGTCGTCCCTTACGTCCTGGAATCGTTGGATGTATTGGAATCCGGCTCGAAGGACCATATTGTCAGGTTAATCTTTACCTGAACACAAACAGAGAAAAACAGAGTCAGACACTTAAGGAATTTTTACTTGCAAGGAGAGAAATGCAGAGGATCGTTCAGCTCACAATCTCCTACATGCTCTGACGCTCCTCTGCTCTCACTCGCTATTTATTGAGGAACACCCTAGTTACATCTCAATGTTCCATCTCTAAGGGGTGGGGAACACATAGATGGGAACTTCTATCATACACACACATATTGCAAAACATATGATAAAGAGAAGACAGTTGGCGTCTACGGTCGTTTGCATATAGAAGCTTGACATTTCAAAACAGGAACAGCCTTTTCCTCTTCAGCTGCAGAAAGGCTGAGTAATCAGGGTGCGGTTAACGTCTTCTCATAGAACTGTGAAAAACACACACACACACACACACAACTGCACAGCAATATGTAATATTCTCTTTTATCTTTGGTAAAATAAGAAGCATAATGAAGATAATGCAGATAACAATGCCAGTAATAATTGCAAACTTATCAGATTTGAAGTAGTGTGTTCCCAGGTGTCTGTCTCCAGTTCCAAAATTGGAAAATGGTGGTATCCCTAATCCTGAACTCAAAACATATCTGGCACATTATGGA
Source organism: Noturus placidus (assembly GCA_022414735.1). Lineage (NCBI taxonomy): Eukaryota > Metazoa > Chordata > Actinopteri > Siluriformes > Ictaluridae > Noturus > Noturus placidus. Next base: position 51,253 of record JAFFST010016518.1, on the reverse strand, counting down.
CTACATACAGTCAAATTACGGCAGTTGAATTGCTGTATTAAGCAAAAGTAAAGTATAGTCATCCTGTGTCCTGTAAACAATATCCTCCATCCTCAGAAAAGGACGAAGGGACATGCTCAATTATTCTAGCATTATTACAGCATTAATTATAACATTAATTACAGCAAGCTGTGATGACAACTGTGATTGGTTCTGCAATACAACTCACCCAGTATGTTTATGTCTGGAAGAGGATGGCATTTTACACAAAAAATGTGCAATGAACTAGTCATCCCAGTAAATCCATTAAAGATGTCCCTACTGTAGTCTATTCCATTCTATGTGATAGTTATTATTTTTCTGTTGTTGAACTGTGTTCAGCTCTTTTTCCCAGTGTGCCTGTATGTGAGAGCTGAAGGCAGTTATTCCCTTTAACATTCTGAGATTAGTAGTACCTGGGTGCGTTCCTCTTGGGGGCATGGTCTCCCCTGCGGTTTGCTTCTCTGTCGTCAGAGCACGCTCTCAAAGCCGACAGGAAATGAGAGGGGTCATCCTCCGCCCCTTAAAGCACAGTGAACACTAAGCTTCCTGAACATTATCAAGTATGGTCTGAAGTGGACCACTGTATACTCTCTTCATCACAAAAGCTTAAGAGCTGGGTGTTCTGTGGAAGAGCCTGACAGTGAATGGATTTATGCTCTGCACCTGTACTATGGCTGGCAAACTATATCAAAGACTTTCTCTTATATGTGACAAAGAGAGAGGGGTCGCCACTGGGGGAGGGGGGGAGGGGTCCCAGCTCAGGAGTATGGGGCACTCGCAGGTCTTTATTTTTCGAAAACATTGAATTGAATTTGGTGTCACAAGGATTGCCAGTACGTGGCGTGCCATGGCTGAAACTGCTCTCTAGTGCAGATCACTGGAAAAAATTGCTCTCTTACTTAATGATCTTACACTCGCCACACCAGATCACTTCTATTTTGAATTATATCTATGTGCAACACATGACAGCTCAACAAAGAACAGGATATAAGGTTATTGTATGTGCCACCCAAAATGTAACTCTTAAACCTATTAGTGTGCCTAATGCACAACCTGTAGTGTTGTATTGCCTAATTAATTTTGTGTAGGCAGTCACTGAGAACATTCACGATTACCTAGCAGAAATTGATATTTCCTCAAAAGTTTGAATTTTTAGACATTCCATCTGAAAGAGTTTGTGTCTGAAATTTCACAAACATTGTGAGCACCCTGATCTGATAATTGGCTGAATTAAAAGCTATCACTACAGAGTGCAAACTGGTTAAGGGAGGAATTGCTAAAACATATATAAATACTGACTCTGCTTGTGCCCATGGATCGTGTTATCTGTGTGAAGTTGTTTGAATGCAATGAGGTTTTAGAAAGGAAAAAAATAAACCGTTGGTATGCCACTTTAACATACCGAGCAAATAGTTTAATTGAATTCTAGATTGTACCTACTGCACTTCTCACTGTATATTTCAGATACCCATGGCTTTAGAAAAGGGGTGGGCAAACTTTTTGATTAGAAGGCCACAATGGGTTCTATAATTTGAGAGGGGGGCCGGCCGAGAACAGATGGATGGAGTGTTCGTATGAACTAATATAAATGACATTTAAAAACCAACATGAGAGGATTTGGTCTTTAACAGGTAGCAAAGCATGAACATGCAAGTCTCATCGTACAAATTGTTTTCCAAATCCATTAAGTTGATAACACAGGAGAGAGTGTCCATTTTCAGTGGGAACAGTGTTGTTGATCTCTCTTTTTTGCCAGTTCATCAAGGTCTGTAGTTAGTTTTGTTGTGGAAATTCTCAAGATAGATCCGAGGTGTTGGTCAGTTAACTTAGATCTGTGATGGGCTTTGTTAATGTTTATGACGCTGAATGTCTGCTCACATACGTAGGTCAAGCCAAACGACGTCAACAACTTCTGTGCCATCCTCCGGACTTTGGAAATGTGCCTAAGTCATTCAGTTTTAGAGGGTTAAACTCCTTTAAGACGGAGTCAGGCTGTAGATCATAATTAGATAAAAATTAGGGGCTGGGATGTGTACCTTATGTCGTTACTTTCATCCAGTGCTAGTGCATATAACTGAAAGGACTCCGCCTTTTTGTTTAATTTGATAGAAATATCTTCGTCAATCAGTCTCACACAGTGAGTCACAGGTCTGTGTGATAAACTGCCTTGGTACTTGACTCTTGAATCGCAGTTTGTCTGTGGGAAAATTATGCCGAAATTATCCGTCCACCTCTGAGCCGTAGCTGCCCATTGTTTAACTGACTGCTTGCTAGCATAGTTAGCATAGTTAGCATGCTTCGTGGTAAAGTGACATCTGATGTTGTTTTCATCAAAAACTGCCTCAGTTTCTTGGCATATTAGGCATAAGGCCATTGTTCGGACTTCAGTGAAAAAATATTTGCTGTCCACTCCTTATTAAACACTCGGCACTCAATGTCCACTTTTCTTTTCTTTGGTCCACTCATTTTTACAGAAGGGTTCAAAGGGCAAAGCGGAAAAAGTGAAGAAGAGAAAAATACACCACACTCCATCCATCCATCCATCCATCCATCCATCCTCAACCCCTTATCTGTAATCGGGTCGCGGGGGTAGCAGCTCCAGCAAGGAACCCCAAACTTCCTTTTCCTGAGCAACATTAACCAGCTCTGACTGGGGGATTCGAGGCGTTCCCAGGTCAGTGTGGAAATATAGTTTTTCCACCTAGTCCCGGTTCTTCCCCGAGGTCTCCTGACAGTTGGATGTGCCTGGAAAACCTCCCTAGGGAGGCGCCCAGGGGGCATCCTTACCAGGTGCCCGAACCACCTCAACTGACTCCTTTCAACGCAAAGGAGCAACGCAAAGGCTCAACTCTGAGTTCCTCTCGGATAGCCGAGCTTCTCACCCTATCCCTAAGGGAGAGGCCAGCCACCCTCCTGAGAAAACCCATTCCGGCCGCTTGTACCCGTGATCTAGTTCTTTCGGTCATTACCCAACCTCCATGACCATAGGTGAGGGTAGGAACGAAAATTGCCCAGTAGATCGAGAGTTTTGCTTTCTGGCTCAACTCTTTTTTCATCACAATGGTACGGTAAAGCGATTGCAATACCGCACCCGCTGCTCCGATTCTCCGGCAAATTTCCCACTCCCATGTCCCCTCACTCGTGAACAAGACCCCAAGGTACTTGAACTCCTTCACTTGGGTTATGTTCTCATTCCTTACCCAGAGTAGGCACTCCATCGGTTTCCTACTGAGAACCATGGCCTCAGATTTAGAGGTGCTAATCCTCAAACCAGCCACTTCACACTCCCTGCGAACTGATCTAATGAGTGCTGGAGGTCACGGACCGATGATGCTATCAGGACCACATCATCTGCAAAAAGCAGCGATGAGATCCTCAGGTCACCAAACCGCAAACCCTCCCCACCATGACTACGCCTCGATATCCTGTCCAAGAATATCACAAACAAGATTGGTGACTAAGCGCAGCCCTGGCAAAGACCAACCCCCACCAGGAACAAGTCCGACCTTTTGCCGAGCATCCGGACAAAGCTCTCATTTTGGGCGTACAGTGATTGGATAGCCCTAAGAAGGGAACCCTTCACCCCATAGTCCCTCAGCACCTCCCACAGTAGACCCCTGGGGACCCGGTCATACGCCTTCTCCAGATCCACAAAACACATGTAGACTGGATGAGCATACTCCCAGGACCCTTCCAAGATCCTTGCGAGAGTAAAGAGCTGGTCCGTTGTTCCACGACCAGGACGAAATCCGCAATGTTCCTCCTCAATCCGAGGTTCGACTATCGGCCGAACCCTCCATTCCAGCACCTTGGAGTAGACTTTACCAGGGAGGCTGAGAAGTGTGATACCCCTGTAATTGGCACACACTCTCTGGTCCCCCTTTTTAAACAGGGAACCACCACCCCAGTCTGCCACTCATTGGGCACTGTCCCCGACTTCCGCGTAATGTTAACGAGGCGTGTCAGCCAAGACATCCCCTCCACACCCAAAGCTTTCAGCATTTCTGGACGGACCTTATCAATCCCCGGGGCTTTGCCACTGTGTAGTTGTTTAACTACCTCAGTGACCTCCACCACGGAGATTGACGATGCTCCCCCATCAGCCTCCACTTCTGCCTCTACCATAGAGGGCGTGTTAGTCAGATTCAGGAGTTCCTCAAAGTGTTCCTTCCACCGTGCAGTTACTTCCTCAGTTAAGGTCAACAGTGTCCCATCCTTACTGTACACAGCTTGGATGGTTCCCCGTTTCCCTTTCCTGAGGTGGCGGATGGTTTTCCAGAAACACCTCGGTGCCGACCAAAAGTCCTTCTCCATGTCCTCTCCGAACTTCTCCCACACCCACTGCTTTGCCTCTTTCATGGCAGAAGCTGCAGCCCTTCTTGCCTGTCGGTACCTTGCAACTGCCTCCGGAGTCAACCGGGATAACACATCCCGGAAGGCCTCTTTCTTCAGTCGGACGGCTTCCTTGACCACTGGTGTCCACCATGGTATTCGAGGGTTACCGCCCCTTGAGGCACCTAAGACCTTGAGACCACAGCTCTCTGCCGCAGCTTTAGCAATGGCGGCTTTGAACATTGCCCACTCAGGTTCAATGCCCCAAACCTCCACAGGGATGCCAGAAAAATTCAGCCGGAGGTGTCAGTTGAAGATCTCACGGACAGGGGCCTTCTCCAGACGTTCCCAGTTCACCCGCACTACCCGTTTGGGCTTTCCAGGTCTGTCCCGAGTCTTCCCCCACCCCTTGATCCAACACACCACCAGATGGTGATCAGTTGACAGCTCCACCCCTCTCTTCACCCGAGTGTCCAAAACATGCGGCCTCAGATCAGATTATACAATTACAAAATCGATCATCGACCTTCGGCCTAGGGTGCTCTGGTACCACGTACACTTATGAGCCTTCTTATGTTCGAACATGGTATTTGTTATAGACAGTCCATGACTAGCACAGAAGTCCAATAACAAATGCCCGCTCGGGTTAAGATTAAGAAGGCCATTCCTCCCAATCACGCCTCTCCAGGAATCTCCATCATTGCCCACATGCGAGTTGAAGTCCCCCAGCAGAACTATGGAGGTCTCCAAGAAGGCCGAGTACTCTTAACTGGTGTTCGGTACATATGCACAGACAACAGTCAGCGTCCCCCCCCCCCACAGCCCGTAGACGCAATGAGGCGACCCTCTCATCAACTGGTGTAAACTCCAATGTAATTACGCTCAGCCGCGGACTTGTGAGTATCCCAACACCCGCCCGGCACCTCACACCCTGGTCAACTCCGGAGTAGAATAAAGTCCATTCCCTATCCAGGAGTACGGTTCCAGACCCGAGACTGTGCGTAGATGTAATCCCCACCAGATCTAACTGGTAGCGCTCCACCTCCCGCACAAGTTCCAGTTCCTTCCCCCACAGAGAGGTGACGTTTCACCACACTCCAACAAAGGTTAAAGTGTCTGGAGTGCGCCTCTATTGGAGGAATGTGAGCATTGAAGGAAAAAGTGCAAATGAATGAGGTTTAATAATATAATTTGGACAAGTTCGGAGGGCCGGATTAAAAAAAAAGTTTGCCCATGCCTGCTTTAACCGGTATGCGAGGTGGGATTTTAGGGGTAAGATAAAAAAGAAAGAGGACTGACCTCTACCCTTTCAGGCAATGTTGGATAATTTTTCATTTACAGGCCATGGTGGATGATAATCTGAGTGTGAAATTTGTGCTCAAAACAATGTCAGGAAGGGATCAGTATCGATAGGTCACATATCAATGCCAGAAGGGCCGTTTAAGCACTTGGGGAGAGACAGCATTAGCAGATGCAATGCCATCAGTGTTAGCAGAGGAAATGCAATCAGTGACTGGAACAGGGATTTGATTTTTGACCAGAGAGGAATTTCCTATATTTGGAACACCATTTTAGATTAGCTCTGATAATGGCCCATAGTTTGTTTTGTACCTTTGAGGCTAAGCTTAACACAATTTTGTGCTGACATTGAACTTGTTTCGGTAGATGCTCTACCTCTTGCATTAATTAACTATTGATGCGGACTAACAGAAATATGTATCTAACATGCATGAAATGCTTATGGTTCGACCCATGTCTGTGTCTGTTCCACATGAAGGACTGCTGCTGGAGTAATTGCAGATGGAACCAGAAGCATATATGAGATATCTAACTGCTATGTATGAAGCTATCTATTCACAGGAACAGAGCTGGGGACGTTGTTATGGATGAGGCGTTCTGCCTCAACGGGGGGGTGGTGACCCATAGACGGGAGACCATGAGCAGCGAGTGAGTGGCTGCATATGAGGATAAGCCCCGATTTGCATCCCAAGGAGAATCTGTGAGGCTGGGGAAATGTGAAGTACCCGAAGCTGTCAACGGGGGGTCTGCCATAGGCGACGTTACTGTTCCAACTGTCACTGCTTAACTCTCAATTCACTGGTATGCCAGGATGAGAAGATGATGTGATAAGCCATGCCCTGGGTGTAAGTGCTAGCCTAATCTCGGGCTGAAGACAATCAGCATACAGAGAGAGTCTGCAACCAGAGACTGAAAAAAAGAGACTGTAAACAGAGACTGTCTATTTATATATATATTTATATATATTTATATGTTATAAAATGGTTGTGATGTGACATGTGATGTGCAACGAATTGTGAATGCAATCAGGCACAGAAAGGTAGGTGCTGTCGAGCACAGGGTGTTGGCAGGGTTGAAATTTCTCCTCATTAGAGGTTCTTTTGCCAACCCCTGAGTGCAAGATTTGAGTTTTGGGGAGAAGCAACACACTGCGCGATCCTGACAAATACAAAACAGAGGGCTGATGGGACCATTTGAGAAAGATAGGGATGTGTAGATCCAGTCAAGTATTTACTGGTAATAGCCACTCATATTAGCGACAGTAGTAATAATACTCACTATTTAAGGGGTGCAAACAGTAATCAAAGTAGTAAGGATTAAAAAAATATATACAAATGTAATTTGTGAGGCTTTATAGCCTCAAAAGGGGAAATGTAGTGTATAAAAATACATTAAATAACCACGAGGGGGACCAAGGTTGAGGCTGGTCACATTATGATGTAATGTCCTACCAGCTAGGTCAAAACGTTCTGATCCTGCAAATAAGAGGCTTGGTCATGTCATTCTGACCCTGTGTATGTCAGTTGATTGCAACTGCAGATGGGAGGCGCTGAGCTCTCTCTGGGTCATCCTGACCTAAGAAAACCGTATAAATAGAAGAGCTTTAGCTCGGGTTTTTGGGATTGCTTTTGAGACTCTCAACTGCATGGATTCCGGCTGGTGGAATGGAACGAATAAACCTGGACCCTTGCTTCTCCTCACTCATGGCTGGTGTCTTTATTTTTTCTTTCACCAATTGAATATTTGAGTATCTTTTTCTAGATTAAATTCTAAGTGGCTGTAGGTAATAGACTAAATTTAATTCCACAGTCTACTAGAAGCTGCGATGTTGCATAGCCTAACTGGGATTCTCTCTTCCATGTTAATCACTGATGCTACTGTAGCTGACGAAAATCCATCACCCAGTCTAACAGGTTCCACAACAGCAGGGAGTTCAGTTTTTGGGTTGTCTACCACACCCCAAACTAAACATTCACACTCTGGTGGTACAGTGAAATCAATCTCTAACAGGACTCTTGAAATGGCATAGTCTGGCCTCTTGCTTTCAGATATATAGGATGGGATTTCAGAGCCCATAAAAACTTTACCAGATGCATGTACGGTGAAATCAGCAACTTTTAAAAAAAATCTAAGCCCAGGAGCAAGGCGTCACGAATTGGTGCAATGCAAACTGTCCACTCCAACACTTTTGTGCCAATTGTGAATTCCACTTTCACTCCGCCTGTTGCCGACATCTCCCGTCCAGTTTCTGCATTGTGGAGACACACGTTCTTCAGTCCTGAAGATGATTTAACTGGTAATTTGCTGTATGTCTCCTCAGACATGATTGCAGCCTCAGCACCAGTGTCTAGAACTGCAGTAACTGGTATGTCATCCACAGTCAGCAAGATTATTAAACTGATACCTCGACTGTCAGCTCTGCTCACATGTACAATAGACAAACTCTGCTCTGCATATTCATTGCAATTGTGACTTTGGGGCTCCCTTTTGGCAGCAGTATTTACAGGGGGACTCGTGGGTGGACTGGGGGACCGTGAGCAGCTTCGTTTGTAATGTCCCAATGTGCCTCATCCAGTGATAGAGGGTCATGGTACATAGCCTCATATGCCACTTTCTGGTTGTGCAACCCTTTGAGAAAAGCATCAGCAGCAATTTGCACCATGAGCTCAGCATCAATGCCCAGATAAGCTAAAATGACCAGCCTATGAACCTCCTCAGCAAACTCAGTAACAGTTTCTTTAGACTGGCTCTGTTCACCAAGTCTCCTCAGTGCTGTGGTTGGAGGCTCTTTTTCAGAAATCAGAAAGACAGCTAGCTGTTCTTTCAGCAGGAAGTAATCTGCACGTTTGTGTTCGGGTAATGAGCACAGATATCTCACAGCAGCTCCTCGTAGACATTCATGGAGTTTATCCACTCTCTCCACTGTGCCCCATCTGTAAATGACAGCACTTCGCTCAAAAGGAATGATGATGCAGAACTCCCAGTCATCTTTTCCATCATATGTGTTAAGTTTAGCCTTAGGTCCATCTGTATCTCTACCAGGAGGGGCTGTGAGGTGATTGGTGGATGCTGAAGTAGCCGAAGGTGTGCGCGTATCTGAACCCAAGTTGAAAGAGCCATTATAATGGATGGGTCCCTCCACATGGCCCCTGGGTCTCACATCCGGGCCAGGTGTGGAGGAAGTTGGACCAGCATGGCCCCGTACACGTCCATTGATGACCCGTGAGTTCAGCCGCAAAAAAGCCGGTCAGCCTCCGAAGGCCCTGCAGCATCACCATCTGACATGCAGGTTCCATCAGGGACAACTGAAAGTGTGATAGTGTCTTCATGTGGACGGGGACCACGTGTCACCGTTCTGGCAAGGAGCTGTTGTGTGAGAGCAAGCAAACCAGCCTCTGTTGCATCCAATCTTTGGAGTAGACTTGAAATGGCATGTTGGAGCTGTATATTTTGCTGTGACAGCACAGCCTGTAACCAGTGTGGAGGGTCCGGAGCGGCTGAAGCCACAAGTTTGCCTTCTTACTCACTCATCTCTAAACTGTATTAATCAAGCTTGAAACTTCTTTTTCCCATGAATTTCCTTTTTACTTTACTTTTTTTTTGCCGTGGATTCACAGACAGCTCAAAAAATATATAAACGTGGCCCACCGGTCTTGAATACTGCCTCACATTGCATTTCACAGTGATTATAATAAAGTCACTACATGGAGTATATCCCAGCGATTAACAACAATCACAGTCTCACGATGAAGTGCTGATGGGTTTGTTAGCGACCATCCGCATTGGAGCTTATGAGCATACTGCCTAAAAGAACATAATAACACAGTCCACTAGTTCCGCTATGATGACGTAGCCACATCTGATTGGCTAATACTGGACTCATTATTAAGACATATAAAATAACTAACTCAACAACTGTAATTAACACTTCAACAATATATTTCTGTAAAGCTACTTTGAGACAATGTCTATTATAAAAACTTCTATACAAATTAAATTGAATTGAATATGATGCAGAATTCATAGTTGAATCAATGAATTCAAGCTAGCCTGGTATTTGCCTGTATGCTCACTGGCAAACTGTAGTCTTTTAAATACTTTTTCCTGGCATCCCTCACATGCAGGTCAAATTACAAATCTTTATAATTGTAGAAGCATGCACTTTGACACCAACAGTTGCAGGACTTACTAGCAGATCCTGTGATGAAATGTTGGGGTTCTTGGAGACTTTGAGCATCAGATGGTCTGCTGTTGTGCTGAATTTGCAGGGGCAGTCAGTCCTGGACAAATTGTGAATAATTTAAAAATCTGCGCCATTTGTAGATAATTTTCCTTACAATGGAATTATGTATTTCATGTTTTTTTTTTTTTTTTTGATGTTGTATTTTTGTTGGTTGGCTAACATTACCAATGAAGATCCTGTAAACATACTTTAATTAATTAGGGAACATGTATAAATATGACTTAAAATCCTCTCAGAAATCCTGTCAGGAATTCTGTTAGCTATCAAACTTTTTTAACAACATAAATACAGGACAAACAAAACAACAAACCAAAAACAAACAAACCAATGTGATTATGTGACGTGTAGCTGTGAGGTTGTGTTGTGCATGTGTACATCTCTATTCAGTATGTATGTAAATATATATGTAAGGCAAGCTGTAGAACAAAGAGCAAAGAGAAAACCCCAGGGTGCAATCAAGATCCACATCCCACTATCACCCAACCATCCAAACAACATACCCCGGAAAATAAATAAATAAATAAATTACAGGACAGGACAAGTCTACAGTTCCATAGATATGTGTCTCCAGAATCCCATACTAATAATCTCATGCAATAAGTGTACCAATAGGAAATAAACATCATCATTATATATTAACAGGATATAAATATAATAATGATATGACAATATGGTCATACCAATTAGAAAACACGTATCAAACAAACTGCGCATAAAGGCACCTCCATAATTATGTCAATAATAATGACAGCGATATGCCACGATATGGAGGTTGAGATGGATGCAAATGCAGATTTTTTCAAGTTTAATAAAGAACTAAACAAAATACAAAACGACACTATGACTTTGGGGCAAAACACTGTGGCAAAGACTAAACATAAACCAACAAACAAAACCCAGTGACAAAGGCAAAGAAAGACAAACATGGGACAAAGCGGGCAGTGAAAATTGTGTCTATATACAGAGGTGCTCAGTTAAGAGGAACGATTCAGGTGCAGGTGGTCAAGTGACTGTGATGCAGTGGCTGCTGCGACCTGTAGTTCAGAGTTCCTTCTCTGATCTGTGACAGATGACAATGCCACTGCCACCACCATCACCGTCCTCACCAATAGTGACAACAGTAGCGATGATAATGAAGTGTTAATGACAATAGTGCTATAAATATTAATAATATTAACATTGTATAATATCCACAAGTATATTCATATATACAGATAAATACACAAATACATAAATATTTTTAAACATTTCTATACTTTCCCCTTCTTTCTTATAAGTTTGTAGATTGGATTGGGAGAGTGAAAATCCGGTTCCAGTTGTTTGATTTAGATTAAAATTAATTCAAATGAGCTTTAGATGTCATTAAATATAAATACATTCTTCTTGTGGGTGAATGTTATTTTTTTCTAATTTGAGGTATTCTGTAAGAAGATCGAACCAATGATTGATATGTATAGATATAAATATAGAGAGCTCTAGTTTAAAAAAAAAATATTATTATTTTTCGACAGTTAGAGAGATAAGGATTGGATTTTAATATTTGATTGTAAGATTATTGACTTCTATGGTATTACCGAGTGATCGCGATGGAGGGATTCTTCAGCCCATGAAATAGTGGAAAGTTTATCAGTCACTGCTATCCAATAAGAATAATCTGGCTAACAAGTCTATGTGGCAGGGAAGTATTTGTCACTGTTACGCAAAATGCATTGTAACACCTGTCTGTGTCGCTTAAACCTATTTTAAACTTTTTTTTTGGTGACGTGGGACATATGAATAATCATGTATTGTAAGAGTTGTAAATTTGTATTGCTAGCCATAGAGAAAGTATGATTACAGATTTCTTTCCTACACTCCATGACTCTCCATGAACTCTGGGTGAACCACACTTTCTAGCTCATAGAAGCACAAAACTAAGAGTAAAGTTAATAGAAGTAAAAAAGGTGGGAAGGCATGATGGAAGATCTGAAAGACATAATCTGAGATTCCTGAGATACATGGAAATCTAACACAGTCTAATTATGAAACTTGGCAGACAGATATAGGACAGTCTGAAATGTTAATACACCAAATTTGGAGTCTCTAACTCAATACATCTAGCACCACCAACTGTCCAAACATGCACTCACTTTTATGTTAATAACATTTCAACCGTGAGTTGGCAAAAGTTTTTTTTTTATTTATTTATTTTTTTTTTTTATCTGATTCCTTGGCTCAAGTCTTATTCAAATGCACCCTATGGCATAATTTTTGGTAATTTTTCTGCCATTTTAAATTTTCTGAAAAACCTTCTCTTTCAAACTTGTCCTAGGCCATTTTTACAATTTGCTTGAAAACTGGTGTGTGTGTGTGTGTGTGTGTGTGTGTGTGTGTGTGTGTGTGCGTGTGTGTGTGTGTGTGAATGGGTGAATGAAGCACAGTGTAAAGCACTTTGGATAATAGCTCTATATAAGTGCGCCATTTAGCATTTACCATCTTGAGACTGGTCTTGATAGATTCCTTGATTCATGCCGAGAACAATGATACCAATTACAGTGGGGGAAATAACTATTGGACTCATAAAAAAAAAAAAAAATCAGTAAATATATTTCCAATTAAGCTATTCACAGTTTTCACCAGACATCAGTATTGACTTAGGAAATCTGGAAATATAAAGAATTCGTAACATTAAATCCATAAATAAAGTTATGTGTAACTTCCTGTAATGACACAGGAAAAAAGAATTGAACATGCTAAGAAAAAGCAATTCTCCAAGGAAAGGCAATGCAAGCAACCTGATATCTGTAAGTAATTATACCTCCTATCTGTGCAAATTAATATCAGCTTGGTTAGTAAGCAATTGATGGTCTATATAAAGGCTTTTCATTACCAAGGTGTCACACTAGAAACATCTCATGATGGGTAAAAGCAAAGAGCTCTCCCAAGACCTTCACAACCTTATAGTTGCAAAACATGTTGATGGAATCGGATCAACACTTCTGAATCCTCCAGTAAGCAACATTGGAGCCATTATCCACAAATGAAACCATAATCTCTCTGCCATCATTTTAACTGTAGAAATGTGACCAATGAGTGAGAGTGGAACATTAGTCCAGAGTTTAAAATCATTTTTCTTTTTTAAAAGAGGGATATAATTGAGATTAAACAACTCTGACAACCTGGGGGAAATGCTGATATCTAAGTATGTTATGTTGCCAGTGTGGAGTGGGAGAGGAGAGTAATGAGCAGTCCCAGTCATCTTCAGAAAGTGGTAGTATTGTCAATGTATTTGAGTTTATTGTGTAATATGAAATTTTGGAGGAAATGTTAATAATTCTGGAGGTTTGCTGTACTGAGAGCTGTACTGTTTTTTTTTTTTTGTTTTTTTTTTTTTTTTTGGGGGGCT
>JAFFST010016518.1:20918-37939 GCA_022414735.1 Noturus placidus | reverse complement strand
GACACTGAACCCTAAGTTGCCCCCAATGGCAAGCTAGCACCTTGCATGGCAGCTCTGCTACCATTGGTGTGTGAATGTGGTCTCATTAGTAAGTCGCTTGTAAATGTAAAAATGATATTTCTGTAAAGCTGCTTTGAGACAATGTACCATTGTAAAAAGCGCTATACAAATTGATAAATTAAATTGATAAATTACTGTTTGCTGTACTGAGGTGTCCTGTAAATATAGTAATAAGTCGTCTGCATAAAGACAATTTTTATGTTGTGTTTAAAAAAAACAAAATTGTATTCCTTTGATTTTATTGTTTTGTCATATTTCTACTGCGAGTGTTTGTATAAAAATTGCATATAAAGAATGAGAGCATGGGAATCCTTGTCTGGTCCCTCGATGTAATGTGAAATTTTCTGATGTGACCCCAATTGTGGTTATTGTGGCCCTGGGTGATTCATATAATATATATATATTTTTTTATCTAGTGGATGAATTACTCTCCAAAAACAAATCTATATAGAGTGCTAAATAGAAACATCCAATGATGGAATGATGTATTTCAAATAATTTGGAGATTCATTTTAAATCCCTTGCCAAACTCAAAGGCATCCGGTGATTTTTTTTTTTTATGAAGGCCTTATAGAGCTCTTTAGATCTGGGCATGATGACACCACACACCTCAAAAGCATAGGGAACACCAGACAATAGATATGAAAGGGGTATAAATAATACAGTTTCCACCTGCACTCCCTAACAGGTTATAATCACCTTGAACCCCTAATTCAAATTATATGAATTTGACGGTATGATAAATGTAGTGGTGTACTTAATTTTTCCATCTGACTGATCTGTTTTTGTTAATTTAACCTGTGAAAATCACTATAAAATGTCAATGTTGCATGTCATTTGATAGAGTATAACAACTTTATTAATAGGCACTATTTCAAAGAGCATCAAATGTTTGTTTGTCCAAATATGTCAAAACAGTTAACAATTTCCATGGGATGTACTCATTTTTTCACATGACTGTAACTATTCTATGTGGTGTCACAGTGCAAAATAATGTTAACTAGACTGCATCAGGGGTATGAGAGTGAAATTGCCCAGACAGAATCAATAATCAGTCAATGATGTAAGAGAGGCCCTCACTGTCAGTTAAATCTCAGCCAAATCACATCCAGTGACCTGATGACTAAAATCAAACACACAAACAAGGAGGGCATTCACTGTTGCATTCATAAGTATTAAATTCAATTTGATTGTGAGCTCTTCTATGATTATTCATGTTGAGCTCGCTGTTTGTATAATGTAATGAAGACACTATTAGACAGATCCTCTCATCAGACTAATTGCCGCAAGACAATATCCTCTAATGGCGCGGCCAGATTAAGTGTGCTGAGCACTCCAGAAAATTCTGTTAAGTAGGAAAAAAGGGTAAGCAATTAAAAGCAAGAAGAACTGAATTAAATGTGTGACTAAATCAGGCATATGGAGGATTTGGTAGGGCCCAAAATTGAACAATCATCCTCTCACAATCTGTATTGGTGAGACAAATTCAACTGCTTCATTCAAATTGTTACTGTTTCTCCCATCATCTACTATAATGAGCACTTGTGTTTACCACATTCAGTGGAGGTACTGTTCAGGCACACAAAAGCTTACTTCTGTCAATGAACTTCCTTTTCCCCCACAGCAGATGACATCACAGTACCCAAATGTGCAAGCTTATTTTATGAATGTTTCTTTGTAAATATACGGTTTTCATACTATTTATTCCACTTTATCTCCCATTCTCGCTCCACAATACTGCAGTTTGTCATTAATCATTCTATGAATTCAAATTAAATTTCAACTTAAATTAGTAAAAAACAAGCTCATTTTACACAGCTGACAATAAAAAAACTAAATAAAGTGAATTTTACAAAGCCAGTCATCTTCATGCAACTCTAAGAACACTGATGCTCCACATTTTTTTGGCTTCATTTGTTTTATGATTTGACTAATAAACAACAACAAAAACAACTATGTCAAAGTCCTTCCTTTTCCACCTCAGTGGAATTAGCTGCATCTTCCACCAGGAAGGGTTCAGGAAAAAAGATAATGAAAGCATGTTTAATTGTGATTATTCTTCCTAGGAAGTTACCCTGCAAGCAAACTCATATTTATGATGAGTGGAGAAAGTAGTGAATCATTAGATTTGCATCATCATGCCCTCTCTCTCTCTCTCTCTCTCTCTCTCTCTCTTTCTTTCTTTCTCTCTCTCTCTCTCTCTTTCTTTCTCTCTCTCTCTCTCTCTCTCTCTCAATCCACTCATCTGAAGGTCGAGAGTGCTTTGGTTTATGCAAGCTTTTTAATTTCTTCTAAGCAAGTTAAAAAGAAATTCCTGAGGCTAAAAAAAAACAAATATTTGTCTGTGGATTTTTTTGTTTGCCTTATTCCATTTTTTTTTTTAATTTACTGTTTGAAATCTCCACACACTGAACATCATACTTGATGTTCATACTTGATATTGCTGGAGCACGTTCAAGAAGTAGAAGAAGTAATTGAAATAAGGGCTGCCTTTTTTTAAATTAATCAATTATGCTGATAATCAATTAATATATCAAGCTTTTTTTTTTAATAACATACTATATGGATTATTTAAAAAATATAAACTATATACTAACAAATTCTTTAGAAATATTTATTTCCAGCATTTTATTTAACTAAAAAAAAAAAAAAATAAAATTATGAATTTGTATAGCGCTTTTTACAATGGTACATTGTCTCAAAGCAGCTTTACAGAAATATAATTTTTACATTTTTACATTTACAAGCGACTTACTAATGAGAGCACATTCACACACCAATGGTAGCAGAGCTGCCATGCAAGGTGCTAGCTTGCCATTGGGGGCAACTTAGGGTTCAGTGTCTTGCCCAAGGACACTTCGGCATGGGATCACCCGGGCCGGGATTCGAACCACCAACCCCACGATTAGTGGACAACCCGCTCTACCGACTGAGCCACAGCCGCCCTGTAACTAATACTGCAGACCTCTTAACTAGGCTTAAATAACATGTCACTACCTACAGAATAATATTACTGACATATATGTGACAGTCTATCACAGCATGAGAATATTATCAAGTCCTCAAATCAGTATTACTGTATTCCATACATCTGTTTACTGACCGTGCACAATGTTTTGCAGCTACATGTCAATGTGACCAATGTACTCAGTGGTTTCAGTCTAGGGGAGAGGGTCTTACATTCATTTCATCATTGATTTGTTCAATTTCAAAAGTGAAATGCAAAATAAAAGGTCAGTATCCATTGGCTCTCTCATTAAATGAACACTCACACACTAAATTCATTTTGTTCACCATGTTTGTGCAAGGTGAGTCATTTTTGGTGTGCTGAATCAATAGCATTTTTTTAATGCCAATCAATGTGATGTAAGAGCAGGTCAGGCTCTGATGGCAGTGAGGCCTGGGGCACAGTTTGCCTTCCAATTTATCCCAAAAGGTGTTCACTTGGGTTCAGGTCAGGGTTCTGTACAGTCCAATCGAGTTCTTCCAATCCACCCTTGTCTTTTTGAACCTTGCTTTGTGCACAGGGACACGGTCATTCTGGAATAAGTTTGGACCCCTTAGTTCTTGTGAAGGAAAATTGTAATGCTTCAGTATAAAAAGACATTCTATACAACAGTTTGGAGAAGGCCTACATATGGGTGTGATAGTCAGGTGTCCACGTACTTTTGGCCATACTGTATACATATTTAATGTAGAGTTTTAATAATGCTTTTATATATGCTTATGAAGAATATTCATTAGGCAGTGTTAGCAGATTACAAAACTGTTTTACAGTCTCCATCCAAAACATATCCTTATGCTAGGACAAATACAGTAGATCAGTGTCTAATAATATTATCGATTTATGTTGCCTCATAATATTATTAATATTATAATAAGGTAAAACCCTGTTGCAAC
Source organism: Noturus placidus (assembly GCA_022414735.1). Taxonomy (NCBI): domain Eukaryota; kingdom Metazoa; phylum Chordata; class Actinopteri; order Siluriformes; family Ictaluridae; genus Noturus; species Noturus placidus. The sequence goes on along the minus strand of JAFFST010016518.1, from coordinate 33,979 downwards.
ACAAAGAGAACGAAGCAGCCAGTCACTCAGCTGTTCAGACAGGCAGGTGAAGTTCTTGGCTCCATCTGAGTGCCAGGATGGAGAAAAGTCTTAATGCATGTCTTTCTTGTACCTTGAGAGATAATGGCTCAATTCAAGTCATGCTAGAGATTCAAAGGGATTGTGGTGCACAGGTGTGCTCAATTTTTTAATTATGATGAGCATGGCAATAGTAAGCCAGTAGTGTGTACACAGCAATGGGGTGATGTGGGAGACCATGGGGAGATTGAAAACAAGTCTGGATCAGTTGCAAGGGTAAGTTGGCATGCAGAGGAAGACTTGCTAGGAGAGAGTTGCTAGGAGAGAGTTGTCCATTCTCAAGATGACATCAGACTAAACAAGCACCTGAGTGCCCTCCATGAAGAGAAATAGACAGATCTTCCTGATGTTGTAAAGGCACAATAGACTCAGGTTAACATTAAGGAGAGAGAATCATAGCTGGTTGTCTAGAGCTGGAAGAAATAAATGCCAGGTAAATGTTTGCTTTTTCTCCTCACAGTGTTTCTCTTTCCACTGGGATTTGTGTTCAGAGATTTAGAGGAATTGAGAGGGATTTTAAGTGGTCATAATCTCTCATAAAACTCTCTTATTATATTCCTTTATTTACCACTCACATAACAACCATGCTAAAATACAATCACTAACTGTCACATACAAATACGCCCACATACTGTACATATGATCAAAGGTTCTTTCCAAGACAAGTATCAGTATGTGTCTGCCTCAATCTGTTTAGTGCAAAAGGTCCTACTGACACACTGCCAAACGTCCTTAAATCAGGCTGCGGCAATGTCATGCTGGCACCACCACTACCCTGCTTAGGCAACACACGTGAGCACACACCTTGCTTTTATGTGTCTCTTCGACTGCTGATGGTGTTGATCCATACATGTCTAAGGCCCTGTTTACACTAGTGCATTTTTGCTTTAAAACACATAACTTTTGCAATGGTCACGCATATCGTCTACACTACTCCAGAGACTATTGGAAATGCTGAAGACCCCTTTTTAATTTGAAACCTCTGGGCTCATATATCATTGTAAATAGTCCAAAACTAAGACTTTTAAAAATGAAGGCTCGGCTGCCCACATTCACCACCGATTGGGCCTACTGAATTATTGTGTATTCTTCCCTGATTGGTCAAGCCCCTACCATATGACCATTTCGCGACCTTGATCATATACAACAACATGGAAACTGAATGGCAAGCTTTTCTGGCTTTATTGTCATTCTTAGCAGCCATTGTGAGGTTAAATTCTGTATTTCATAATACTGCAGCTGCCTACATGCGCAAGAGCAAAACTATAATTAGAGCAATCAGCAACAAATCTTTCAAGTGGCATAATACATGTTTGGGGTAGACCAAAAGAGAGTGGACAGAGAACAATGAAACCGAGGGGAAACAAGTGAAGGTATGTTCATACATAGAGCGACTTGCAGCAACAATGCAACCGGAGACCGTTCATTATCAATGAGATCTGGTGACTTCTGGCGACATGCGCGATGGTGACCGCTGGCGACCGGATATGGGTGTGTCCAGCGACGAGATAAAGTTGAGAAAACTTTAACTTCGTGCAAATTTGGAGCAACTTGATGCAGCATATACCAATGGGAGTGAAGAAGAGTGAGCACATATCATCCGGGGCCACCCGTGTTCACTTGCAGAAGCAGCGCTATTGTGGCAGTAGCCAATTAGCTTAGCTTAGCTTAGGATCTTAATGGGTTTAAAGCAAAAAATATATATATTAAATTAATAACTAATAAGGAAACAAATTTTTTGTTGCAATCGAGCAAAATCCCAGTGTAGATCCTACCTTTGGTGAAGTACCCGGCTTGTTGCTGCTTCAGCACCTGGGAACGAGCAGCAACAAGCTGGACATTTCACCAAGAAAACATGTAGGCCATGGCTGAATAGCTTCGGTCTGGATTCCGGTCACCATCAAACATATAGTGAATGACACCCCGATGTTGACGCTCACTTACTGAGATAGAAGCTACACTGGGATTTTGCTCAATTGCAACAAACAGTGAGTGTGTTTCATTATTATTATTTTGCTTTAAACGTGCTATGGATGCTATAAGCCATAAGCTAAGCTAAGTTAAGCTCCTTCATCTCATAGGATATGATACATATATGCACTGGTGAATTTTGTTTAAGGTCATCTCTCTCCAGAATGTTTTATTTCAGCAGCAAGAAAACTGGTTTGTTGTCAAAAGTGGAATGTTAGTTGAACCACTAATGTTACTATGGCAACCAGTAGTAGGAACACCTACCTAGTACAGCAGATGGTAATTTGCAGCGAACAAAATCGCTTTATGTGTGAACGCAGCATGAGATGCGCAGTGACAAGGTTTCTTGACGCATAAACCATTTGAGCAGCTCACATTAAGAGCAGCAAAAAACAATATCCCTTATAGTTTTATTTCATAACGAGTGTATGACTGCTTATGTGACCTATGAATCTGTTTTTAACATGATATATTGTTTATGTTCACACTGCAATGTGCCAGTGTACTAATGTTATGAATAAAGTTAATTATTTCAATTTGCCTAAAGTTTGATTATGTACACACTAGCATACATGATAGCCTCGAATATCCATATTTATAAAGAAAAAACATGACAAGGAAAATAGAATTACTAGAAAGTAATAAATCTGATGTTTAAAAAAGATGTCCTTGCTTTTCCTCGCCATCATGCTCATTGGTGTGCCTGCCGGTGTCTAGCAACCAACTTCCTGTTTACACTTGTATGTGCATGCCCAGTGTGCATGAATGGTCATTTGACATGCATTTTTGTTTGTGTAGTGTGGACGGACGTAGTTTCTGAAACACAGCTGAAACGTCAGTGTGGACAAGGATTGTTTTCATTTTAAAATGCCGTTTTAAAACGAAATAGCACCAATGTAGGCCCTGCCTCAATGCTACAGTTTGAATGACTGTTGGATGTTTGAGAAATAGGAACTATGGATCATGAAAAATAATATGAACTTTCAGAATTGAACATCATGCTTAAAAGTACACCCAATTTGGAATTTGCTTTGCGTTTTTAATCCTGAATGGGTCATATTCTGGAGTGTAAGGGGTGAATTAGCATCCTCACTGACGTGTAGAATGTCACTTAGAAGAAAAAAATAAGTCCACAAGTGGGCTTTTTACATTTTTCATTAGCCATATTGATGCAAGATATTGGCTACAGGGAAAGAAATGGAGGCACAAACAGCAGCATATCCTTCACTCTTAATTAAAAAATGCCATAACAATTAGACACAGTAGTTTTAAAGGGACAGCAAAGCTAAACCCCGAGAGTTGAGATAGAGAGCTATAAAGCTAACAAAGCAGCTTTGGGGAAAAAAAAATTCTCTGCTTTCTGTCCTCAACGTGGATCTTTTTTTTTTCCTTAAATCTGCTTATGTTTGGCACAAAAAAAGAAAAGAGGACAAAAAGATTGAGGTCAAAGAGATAGAGTACATTTTGCATGCTACAAATAAGATCAATTAATCACCTTGTAATGGGATCCCCATCTGATCAATTGCATTTTATTAAGCAGGGAGAGAGAATAAATGGTCATGTTCAGATTTGATCCTGGTAGCTTGCTCAGTGGTGTAGACAGAACTGGCAATCTTATCTAGTGAGGTCTTTCAACCCTTATACTACACCACAGTACATTGAATTAATAATACTGAGATTCTACAGTGCCTTGCGAAAGTATTCGGCCCCCTTGAACTGTTCGACCTTTTGCCACATTTCAGGCCTCAAACATAAAGATACAAAACGGTAATTCGTTGTAAAGAATCAACAACAGGTGGGACACAATCATGAAGTGGAACAAAATTTATTGGATATTTCAAACTTTTTCAACAAATAAACAATTGAAATATTTGGCGAGCAAAATTATTCAGCCCCTTTACTTTCAGTGCAGCAAACTTTCTCCGGAAGTTCATTGAGGATCTCTGAATGATCCAATGTTGACCTAAATGTCTAATGTTTATAAATAGAATCCACCTGTGTGTAATCAAGTCTCCGTATAAATGCACCTGCTCTGTGATAGTCTCAGAGGTCCGTTTAAAGCACAGAGAGCATCATGAAGAACAAGGAACACACCAGGCAGGTCCGAGATACTATTGTGAAGAAGTTTAAAGCCTGATTTGGATACAGAAAGATTTCCCAAGCTTTAAACATCCCAAAGAGCACTGTGCAAGCGATAATATTGAAATGGAAGGAGTATCAGACCACTGCAAATCTACCAAAACCCAGCCGTCCCTCTAAACTTTCAGCTCATACAAGGAGAAGACTGATCAGAGATGCAGCCAAGAGGCCCATGATCACTCTGGATGACCTGCAGAGATATACAGCTGAGGTGGGAGACTCTATCCATAGGACAACAATCAGTCGTATACTGCACAAAGCTGGCCTTTATGGAAGAGTGGCAAGAAGAAAGCCATTTCTCAAAGATATCCATAAAAAGTGTCATTTAAAGTTTGCCACAAGCCACCTGGGAGACACACCAAACATTTGGAAGAAGGTGCTCTGGTCAGATGAAACCAAAATCGAACTTTTTGGCAACAATGCAAAATGTTATGTTTGGCGTAAAAGCAACACAGCTCATCGCCCTGAACACACCATCCCCACTGTCAAACATGGTGGTGGCAGCATCATGGTTTGGGCCTGCTTTTCTACAGCAGGGACAGGGAAGATGGTTAAAATTGATGGGAAGATGGATGGAGCCAAATACAGGACCATTCTGGAAGAAAACCTGATGGAGTCTGCAAAAGACCTGAGACTGGGACGGAGATTTGTCTTCCAACAAGACAATGATCCAAAACATAAAGCAAAATCTACAATGGAATGGTTCACAAATAAACATATCCAGGTGATAGAATGGCCAAGTCAAAGTCCAGACCTGAATCCAATCGAGAATCTGTGGAAAGAACTTTAAACTGCTGTTCACAAACGTATCCAACCTCACTGAGCTCGAGCTGTTTTGCAAGGAGGAATGGGCAAAAATTTCAGTCTCTCGATGTGCAAATCTGATAGAGACATACCCCAAGCGACGTACAGCTGTAATCGCAGCAAAAGGTGGCACTACAAAGTATTAACTTAAGGGGGCTGAATAATTTTGCTCACCCAATTTTTCAGTTTTTTACTGTTTTTCCGCTTCATGATTGTGTCCCACCTGTTGTTGATTCTTCACAAAAAAAAAAAAAATTACAGTTTTATATCTTTATGTTTGAGGCCTGAAATGTGGCAAAAGTTCGAACAGTTCAAGGGGGCCGAATACTTTCGCAAGGCACTGTATATACCTGCTATGTATGGGTGTTTTTTGATGTTATTTTGTTTTATTATAATTTTTTTTTTTTCATGTATAACCCAAAAACACATTTAATGATGTGTTGCTGATTATATTGTAATGAGGAATTAAAAAAATTAAAGCCTGTTTATTTTTATCTTTTTATAATTTTTGTTAGCTGTTCATTAAATATGTCATTTAATGGCTTACTGAATGTTGCATTTTAATAAAAATCTCTTGGAGATAAATCCTAAAGATTCATAAAATATTTTTCTTACTTATTGAAAACACATGTTATAATGTTATTCTAATAGCAATAAGCACTATAAAGATATTGTTGTTTTGCTGATGGAGAGCGAGAAAATTCACAGCACTGAAACAAAGCATTTATCTGGATTCTTTGGAAAACGGAATAAAATAGTAGCCAAGAGCAGAGAGCGATGCAGTGCTCCCCCCAAGGTAATTGGTTTTCTGGAGTGGTGGCCATGTGGAAATGAAAAACAATCGGCAAACCTCTTAACAGATGCTGTAATTATTTGAGCAGAGTCCTTTTCACTTTTTTATATTTAAAGAATACAGAGTTCTGTGATCAGTATGTTTACAGGAGGAGGCTACTTTATTCCCAAATACCGCACATGGTCCTTTTCCACTAGATTATTAAATCACTACCCTATTTCTAGACAAATTCTAATTTGGGTACCTTGCATTTTTTCAAAATTTAGGAGTGACCTAGATCCCTGCAGAGAGTAACTCTTTAAGAAAAATGGCTCATCGTCCATAATGAGTCAGTTAAGGAAATTTTGAAGCTGACTTGCAGGAGGCAGTAATGTGTCAGAGGCTCTCAGCTCTCACCAAAATTCAAGTTTTAACCCCACTCTTGCCCACTCCCAGATTAATCACATCTCACATGCTCCCACAGTTAATTATTTTTGTACCTGCTCGTGTTGATTGTAATATCTATTGCCCGAAATATAAACAAGCACGAATAGAAAAAGTATTGTTATCTACAGCTACCATGATCGGGTTAAAGCACTAAGTGAAAATGAATGAATGAATCCAGTAAATGTATTCTGCAAAACTATGTGAGCACTATGTGAACCACAATACAATAAGCTACCATGTTAAGCAAGTTTGCCTTTCTTCTTTCCAAATCAGTTTCCCACTCACATGAGAGTAAAAAAATTATCAGCTATTATATGACAACTATTAAAGAGGAAGCAGTGAAGACTAACATGTGCTTCCTCTGAGACATGTTAAGTCAGCCAACCGCATAGCATCACAGGGCAGGGTAACACACTCAGAAGAAAGTATTACAGTATCTGTGATCTTCCATGTACACAAGATCACATATGCCAATGATTGGGTAGTGTCTCTGTGATGGACAGGAGAGAGAGAGCAATGCCATCCCTCCCACATAGAGAGCATGGACAATTTTTGTCCCTTGGCTTCCAGTGGAATCATCAAGATTCAAACTCACATAAAAATAAATATAGATTTCTCATTACTGTAGCTCTTTTGTGACAATAGACTTTGTATCTATTGTTAAAAACACTGTTTAACTGAGTGCCTATACTGTAAATGCACTCATTGCAAAACAAGGTGGTTATTTCATTATGTTGTCTCTATAACATCACTGTTTGCAGTGGAATATGTTGTCATGGAGACAGCAGTCTGTCTTTTTTTTTCTTTTCTTTAAATAATATCTGATGTGCAGTGCACATGTTCATGGATCAGTTAACACAGAGATGCTACAGCTGTCTGATAAGTTCCATTTTTAGTAGATATCAGAGTAAACATTGCCCTGTAGTCATATGTGCAGCAGCCCGGATGCATAGACAGAACGAAAGGTTCAGAGAAATCCTTTCACTTTTGATCAGAACAAGTGTAAGTACAGTTTCTTTACCAGAATAAATATTGTCAGTTATATAACCTTCACAAAAGATGGAGCGAGAGATTTCCATGTAACCATGACCACTTTCAAAAAGGCTGTCATGCATTATAGATTTTCAAAGGATTTTTGCAGTTCTTCACTGTGCTTTGTTTATTTCATGGTTTGTAGAGTTCAATTATCAAAATAATGATTTTTTTTTTCCTCTTGCTACATGCTTCATGGGGTCACATTTTTCATCTAATCTTTTCTACAAACTTTATACTTTTTTTTTGTTAAGATTGCTTTCCAGTACATAGCTGTGCATTTAAAACTATAAACATGGAGCTACAGCTCTAGCTGTTTAAAAATGCACAGAATATTAACATTTTTCTGCATGCTGACTTGAGAAGAAAAAGGTTTCATCTGGAGACTGTGTTGTGAGGTAGCATTTGAAGTGAAAAATGCTACAAATTCAAAATGCTAATTTGCATTAATTCATCATAATGCAGCATTCTCACTGCACATTTCTTTAAGGATCCTCAAAATGTTCAGTGGGAAACCAGCCAATTTATCAGAAATGCCTGGACTTTCATTATTCACAGTGAAATATGATCTCTGAATAAAGGTCCACCCTATATATTATATTATTCAGTTTCTTTTTGACAATTTGAACTTATGCTATACTCTGTCTAAGTTCCATCTGTCCTCATAGTCCAACAGGGCCGTTGACAGATCTTTACTAACATAAGATCATTTATGTGCTAGGGATAACTGGAGTTTGCACAGCTGCCATAACAATGGTAGGGGGAAAAGTGAAGCTAGAGAATTTCATTGGATATTCCAGCTTGCTCCTGGTTACCAAAATGGGGATCAGTAATGGCTGAACAGTAGATTTTTTTTTTTTTTTAGCTAAACTGTATAGCGAAATGGGTGTTTTCTATTTGTAGTGACATCTGTTCAAAGCCTCTGCTGTAAAGGCTTAACTCCCTTTTCATGAAAAGGATGTGCCAAATCAGTCCTTGTAGTAATCACTCATATAGCAAACTGTTTGATTAATTGATTCTACAAACAGGATTCTACACAAAAGCATCGACATATTTCCTGACATAGATCATAATCTAGGTTCAGATTTTGGCCATTACCATTACTCACTGAGAAATTCCTGCTGTGCATTGAAGAAATCAGTGACTTATATATACAAAGTGAATAAAGTTGTCTACCTTGAGGTCATTTTTGATGTCCTCCACACTTCATCCTCTTGCCCTTGGCTCAGGTGCTAATAATATTCACAAGAATGTCAAAAATGTTCCCTGCTGTATTCTCTCCCCTTTTTCTGTTCTGTTCTTTATATTCCTCAATATCTTGTGGTGTTTCTCTTTCACTCTGATTCTCTCCACTGCCTGACTTTCTATAATATTAATAATGATAATAATAGGAAGGCAAAGAGGTGCAGCTGGTAGCATTGTTGCATCATAGCTCCAGGGTCCCTAGTTCAATCCTGAGATGATGTCTTTGTAGAGTTTCATGCCCCCCCCCCCCCCCCACATGTCTGTGAGGATCTCCTCCAGGTTCTCTAGGTTCCTCCCACATCCCCAAAAACGGATTCCCTACATCAAATTATCTCATGGTGGCAATGAGTGTGTGTATGATAGGCTCCAGATCCATGAATAGGCAGTTACTGAAGATTATTATTATTAATTATTATTATTATTATTATTATTATTATTATTATTATTATTATTATTATTAGTAGTAGTAGTAGTAGTAGTAGTAGTAGTAGTAGTAGTAGTAGTAGACATTTGAAACAATAACACAACTTGTAAAAAAAAACAACTTGTGTTCCAGGACAGCATTTAGGCTTTCAGTTTTGATGGAGTATCAGAGTACCAATACGTTACAAAGGTTTAATTTTCACCAAAGCAGCAGAGGCTAGTGTTCTATATAGTGCACATCTGCTCCCTCTCCACTGATTGGTTGTGCTAGACGTGCATTTTTTTTTGCGCTCCTTTCTCCCACACTGGTTGTTGAATGGCTGTGCTAGTCTCTGCGTGGTGCACGGGATCTCTGAATGACATGATGGAGCCACCTCTCAGGTCACAGTGTAGGGCATTGATTGACAAGTGCATTTATGCTTCAGCCAAGGAGATCAAGAACAACTTGAACTCAGATCAAAACATAGAATGCTCAGTCAGCATGTTGTTAAATTAATTACACATCCTTCAAGAGTTGCTTCTCTTCTTCCCTCCCCTGCTTGTCCGCTGATTTTAGATGGCAGTACCAGCCTTACATAACCTCAACATTAACAGTAACTATACATAAACACATGATACCTATCGAATGCAAACACCCTCATGCTTGCAATAACTGAAGGCTCTTAACATTAGGAGGTTTGCTATAGCTTCACATTACATACACCACCATTCAGTGTATAGCACTGTTATAAAATGTTATAAAAATTTGGCCAATTCCACTTTTTTCTCAAGTGGACTCAAATTTTATCGACCAAGTAATGAGGTGTAAAACATTGTGTGAGAAACTTATCACTCTTAATGCCACAGATAAATAATGTATGTTTCATTAAATCTTGTAGTTACGTAAACATGTTATTGAGCAAACACCCCATGTTCCCACTCACATACCACTGGAGCTGAATGGCTAAAAAGATGAAAGCTAGCATACAGAAAAGGATGATGCAGGTGAGATATCATGAAAATGTGCATTCTGGCAAAACATCAGCAACATTTGCTCCTGGAGAAATCCTCTTTCTCTTCATCTCGCTCTGTCTATGCGCATGCGCCAACGAGAGTGGCAGCAACCCAAGTAGCTCCGTATTTTGTTTGTATGTTTTTCGTCTTTTGTTTACTTTTTATTCTACTTCGTAGCTTAGTTTTAGGATTACACACTTTTAGGAGTGTCTTTCTTTCTATCCTACTGATATGGCTCAGTTATTTAAACACTCTGGAAGCAGTAAAATCGTCTATACGGGGAATCAGCTGCTCGCACTATGAAGGAATGTCGATAAAGTTCACGCGAACATCCCCAAGGAACTATGGTGCTTTCGGGGTTGTAGAGCGGGACTTAAAGTCAGGAATAAACAACGGGAACAAAAGCGGAAATTAAAGCCTGCAATTCCATCGATGGTGATCGGAAACCTTAATTCTCTCATTAACAAAACCGACAAGCTCACTGTCCTGGTAAGATATCTGAAGCTGTATAGGGAATGTAGCCCGAAATGCCTTACGGAGAAGTGACTGACTAGCTGCATTCCCACTGCTAATGTTGAGCTGCCGGGCTTCAGTGACAGAGACACTAAACTTTCGGGAAAAAAGAAGGGAGGAGGATTGGTGATGTACATAAACAACAGATGGTGCAATCCCGGACATGTTACAGTTAAAGAGATTGTATGTTGTAAAGATGTGGAATTAATGGCAGTCAGTCTCAGACCATACTACAACATGTCGAGGGAGTTCTCGCATGCCATTGTTGTCTGTGTTTACGTTCCTCCACAAGCTCTCCCAGACATGGAGTGTGACGTCATTCATTCAACAATTTCAAGGCTACAAACTAAACACACAGATGCTTTTTTTGCAATATCTGGGGATTTCGACCACATAATACTGAATTCCACATTTACTAATTTTTACCAGTTTGTTGAGTGTTCAACCAGGAAGAACAGGACAATAGACCTCATATATGCAAACGTTAGGGATGCATACAGTGCCACCCCCCTACCCCCACTGGGAAAGTCAGACCACAACCTAATTTTTCTTCAACCATTGTACAAACTGAAAGTACAAAGGCTACCGACTACCACTCGTATCTTCAGGAAGTGGACAAAAGAAGCAGATGAGGCCTTGAGAGACTGTTTTGAGTCCACCGACTGGAGCGTGCTTCAAAATGGAGAGGATTTGGAGGAGGTCACACATTGTACAACCAACTACCTGAACTTCTGTATAGACATAGTTATTCCCACAAAAACTGTACGCTGCTTTCCAAATAATAAACCATGGATAACCGGTAATGTCAAGACCCATCTCAATATGAAGAAGGTGGCGTTCAGAGAGGGGGATCAGACAGAGCTGAGGCGCATACAGGGGGAACTCAAAGCCAGGCTGAAAGAGGCCAAGGATGAATACAGATAGAAGGTGGAACAGAAGTTGCAGGAGAACAATGTGAAGGAGGCCTGGGATGGAATGAAGACCATCACTGCAGAAGAGCAGTAGCTCTGTGGAGGGAGATCTGGATAGGGCAAATCAGTTGAATCACTTCTACAATAGGTTCAAATGCCCTGTTCCAGCTCCAATGGTAGTGGAATCTCCAACACCCTCTTCTGTCCAACTCACACCCCTCTCACACACGGTGCTCCATGTACCCTCACCATCAAAGGCTGATGTGCCCCCCCCCAAGGTGACAACGGTGTTGGCCACAAGCCACCCGTCTCCAAACACCAGACACCTCCCGCAGATGCACCCATTCCCTGCCACCCTCCCCTTCGACCACATAATCACGGCAGATCAAGTTAGAGGACAGCTAAAGAAACTCTGCCCCAGTAAGGCAGTCGGGCCTGACAGACTGTGTCCAAGGCTGCTTAGGGCCTGTGCTTCTGAACTGGGGGAGCCACTGAAGCCCATCTTCAACCGGAGTCTCCGTCTTGGAAGAGTTCCAACACTGTGGAAGATGTCATGTCTCATCCCTGTCCCCAAGAAGCCACACCCAAGTGAGCTAAATGATTACAGACCAGCCGCTCTAACATCACATGTGATGAAGACCATGGAGCGACTGTTTCTGGGGATACTCAGACCCCAGGTACGTCCTGCATTCGACCCGTTACAGTTTGCTTACCAGGAGAAAGTAGGCGTAGATGATGCCATCGCTTATCTCCTGCACAGGATGCACTCTTACCTGGACAAGGGGAAACGTGCTGTGAAAATCATGTTCTTCGATTTCTCCAGCACTTTTAATACAATTCAACCCCTCAGACTGGGTGACAAACTCCTGCAGATGGGTTTGGATGTTCACATGACATCCTGGATCACGGACTATTCATCAGACTGAAGAACTGACACTGTGGTTAGCAGCACCGGAGCTCAACAGGGACCAATGCTCTCTCTAGTTGTGTTCACCCTGTACACGTCTGACTTTTGCTACAACACAAAGTCATGCCACATGCAGAAGTTTTCGGACGATACTGAAATTGTGGGGCATATCAGGGAAGGGCAGAAGGAGGAGTACATGAGCCTGGTGGAGGACTTTGTGCAATGGTGCAAAGACAACCAGCTACAACTCAACACTACTAAGACCAAGGAAATGGTGGTAGATTTCCGGAAGTCTAAGCCCGCTTTGTTGCATATAAGTATCTGGGAGTACACTTGGACAACAAACTGGACTGCACTAAGCACTAAGAAGAAGGATGCTGGACGACTAGACAGACTGGTAAGGAAAGCTGGCTCTGTTGTGGGAGCTGAACTGGAGTGTATCACTTCAGTGTCAGACAAAAGGACACTGAACAAAATGATCAACATTTTGGACAATGACTGTCATCCTCTCCACAACGTTATTGTGAAGCGAAAGAGCTTGACCAGTTGGAGGCTACGCTCACTGCCATGCTCAACTGACAGGCTGAGGAAGTATTTTGTCCCTAGGGCCATACAACTTATTAACGCTTCACTTACAGTGGTGTGAAAAAGTGCTTGCCCCCTTTCTCATTTCCTGTTCCTTTGCATGTTTGTCACACTTAAGTCTTTCAGAACATCAAACCAATTTAAACAATAGTCGAGGACAACACAAGTAAACACAAAATGCAATTTGTAAATGAAGGTGTTTATTATTAAAGGTGAAAAAAAATCCAAACCATCATGGCCC
>JAFFST010016488.1:2558-12684 GCA_022414735.1 Noturus placidus | reverse complement strand
GGGGGGGGGGGGGGGTCGAACACACTAATGTAATGTATTTAATACTGAGTGGAGAAGTCTCTGTTTGTAATGACGCTTTAAGGCACTTCCTGTATGAAGAGATGAATGTTCCGCAGTATTCAGGTGTGATTTTGGTCGGTTCTTCTAAACACATCGCCTTTAAATCTTGCTCAGTTGGATTCGAGTCAGGTGATTGGCTGGAGCGTTCTAACACCTTGTATGTAAACATTTCTCTTTGTCTTCGCTGCAGATTGGATGAATTTCGTTCGTTTTTCCTCTCCATTTTACAATCCTCCATTATGTGATGGTATTTTCCCCCTGGGGATCAGATGAGTGCTATCTTTACTTTTTCATTTTTATGTACACGAGACACATTTTGACATTTCAGGAACATTATTCCTTCAAATCCGACTTAAAGACGCTTAACACAGCCATTAACACATTTAAGCCGGCTGTACAATCCTGAGTGCACCAGTGCAGAAACGTCACACTCTTCAGCTGATCATTATTATTAAAGACCCCATTAATTAGTGTGTAATAGTGTAAAAAATCCTCATGTGAAGCTCTGAATATCCTATTAACACATGACATGCTTCAATTTTCCAGCGTACGCGATGTGATGGAGGAGCTGGAGCTGTTTCTGAGCGTAGAAGTGAGTCACTGCTGAAGCTTTAAACCATCTTTCATCGGGAGAGAGAGTGATGCAGTCACCTCTGATTAGATTCATGATATTAATGAGGAAACTCAACAAGGTTGTGTGAAAAAGGTTGTGCTATATTGTAAACGACAGTATATACATTTAATTGTACAAATAACCAACCAGGCGTGTCTCCAGGGTGGGCCAAGGAAAAAATAATAAACAAAATATCTATGATTAGGTAGCTAGCTAACCTAAAAGGAAAGAAATGAAAATACAAATATTCTTCCTTAACGACCTAAACCAAGAAACAGACAAAAGGAACCCTCTCCCAAAGTACATGGCAGCCACGCCCCTACTGCCAGTAACCACGTGAACATATATACACACAAGAGTGAAGAGAATACAAGCAGATTTAGGGATAACCAAACTCAGAGTCCAAATACAACATCCATCCATCCATCTTCAACCGCTTACTCCTTTATCAGGGTCACGGGGGAACCTGGAGTCTATCCCAGGAGGCATCGGGCACAAGGCGGGGTACACCCTGGACAGAGTGCCAGTCCATCACAGGGCACAATCACATACACACACACACACATTCATACACTACGGACACTTTAGACACGCCCATCAGACTACCATGCATGTGTTTGGACTGGGGGAGGAAACCGGAGTACCCGGAGGAAACCCCCACAGCATGGGGAGAACATGCAAACTCCACACACACACATGGCCTGGCGGGACTCGAACCCCGGACCCCTGGAGGTGTGAGGCGGACATGCTAACCACTAAGCCACAAATACAACATTAGCCACATTAATATCAATATCAAATATTAAACCTGTACGCCGCACACGTCCCCATGAATGAAGCGTTACTATAGAAACGATGGGGTATTACTGTATTATTTGCAGTATAGAGAAGCAATATATATAGATAGAGATGAGCATTTTCACAGCTCAGATACTTGACCTGTTAAAAAAAGCGAATCCTTTAATCCCTGGGGTTTCATTGTAACTTTATGTGTGTTTGTGTGCTTGGATTAACTACAGAAATGACACGACTGCTCTATTACACAGCCTGTGTGGTCTCTCTCACATAAAAGTACAGTAACGTCTTATAACCGGCACCATGTTTATTAACACACTGTAAACCTGACGGCTGGAAAACAGGCTCAAGCACCAAGCGTACTCCATCGGGCGTATAGCATTTACACTGGCAGTGCATCTTTATTATCATCCGAGGCTCCAGTACAGCGGTATTTGTACTTCCTCATGGAGTACATGAAGTTCAGCGCTGTAGTGAAAGAAGGACATCCCGGGCAGTGTGAATTAAAAACCCTGAACTGCACGATCAGTTATGTTTAAGCCCACGAGTGTTCATTCTTGCTGTTTGGAACTGAGTTGTAGTTGATGTTAAATGTGTTTGAAGGAGTTTTTCTCTGCGTTCAGGAATGCATGATGCACCACGTCCAGGTGAAACAAGAAGCACATGAAACAGTGTTCCTGCAGCCAATCAGATTCATGTGTAGATCTGTACTACTGTAGCAGGAACAGGGTTTTTAAATCTGCACTGTTTTTCTGTTTATAGCCTAGCAGGAAACCTCCACCTCTAAAATTCTACATTTACACGCCTGGCTTCACTAATCTCTCACTAGTTTCAGGTAGACCAGTGTATTTGTGTCTTATAAACCAGCATGAAGAACCTCCCCCCACACACACACACACATCTGGCATCACACGAATATTTACTATAATAGCGATAACTCGTTTAACTTTTATTTAATGATCAAAAGAACTGATAATCCGCATAAAAATCGTGTTTTTGTGCCATTTTTTTCATTAAATGTGCGGGGCTTGCTCTTTAAAGCTTCATTACCTCAGTAATGGAAGGTCATTATATTCTTTGGAGCATGTTTTCACATGTGAACGTAACAACTCCAGAGTGCAAGAGCAGATTAATACGGGTCACACATCTCAGGTTAATTCCCACACATTAATTCCCTTCCAGGTCAACATCATTTATAAATGAATTAATCCCTCAGCCATGTGTGCCAGTTTGAAAGCTGAACTTTTAGAGGTCTTCTACTCTTACACTGAGTTCTCTGGCACTGTGGCTATTAATTATGCCATCAATCACAGGCAGAGTGACAGTCAAATAATAAACAGGCTGAGTTAATATCGGACAAAACGCTGCTAACAATCACCGGCATTGTTCTGCCTGACGTTCAGATGACTGTCTAACAATGGACTCTGACACAAGCTCACAGCTCACCATTTTCACCACTGGAGATGCATGGGAACACACACTCCGCTCTCATATTAACGGTTCACACCACAAAGCGGCTTTTAAGCATCCGGTTACCTGCTGATGACCTTATATTAGTGTGTATAGAGCAGATTCTTTAAACAAATACTTGGTGAATCAGTATATTTTGGACTACTTTATTCCAAGCTGAGACAGATCTATTCCATGTCTATCGGTTGTAATTCTTACAAGAGCCTGATTCTTCTTTTACAGCTCACATCTTTGAAGACGTTTAGATTAACTACACCTTGGCTATGGCCAAGACAGCGAATAGCACTCATGCTAGTTTGTCCTTATATTTGTCTTCCTTGGTTGTTCAGTCAATTCCTTTTTTAGCGATGTCTTTGCCAAATTTTGCATCTTTACAGCTCCCGATGTGAGCCATGTATAGTAGCACCACGTCACACCTTGCATTGGAAAACCCAATCTATACAGTATGTTCACATCAGGATGGAGTTAAGAGGGAAACTCCCCACACACAGTACACAAACTGTATTAAATATCCTAGAAAACCAAAACAAAGAGGTCTCATGTCACAGCCTCGGGCCCCGATTTGCCCCCCGTTACATCCCTAGATTCTTCCACAGTCTCAATCTCCATCCATCCTCTACCGCGTACTCATTCATACACTACAGACACTTTAAACACCAATCCGCCTACCCTGCATGTCTTTGGACTGTGGGGGAAACCGGTAACCCCGGACACACAGGGAGAACATGCAAACTCCACACACACGGCCCCGGCGGGATTCGAACCCTGGACCCTGGAGGTGTGAGGTGAACGCGCTAACCACTAATCCACCGTGCGCCCTCAAGATCTTTCCACACCCGGATTACAGACAAAACATAGCAGCATATTTCTACTGTGCTAGCTCTTGGTCAGGAATCCGACCCTTCACAGTCTCAATGTCAGTCTCTAATCCTTTCCCTTTCACACACAATCGTTTGGTCTGTGTTGATTGTTTGTACTTGTATTGCTGTCATCTCAGTATGTCTTCTTGGTCCTCTGTTTGTGAAGTCTTGGATTTCCACTGCAGTTCCTATGTGCTTGTTTCTTTATCTAGTTTTCCTAGTTTGTTAATCCGGAATTTATGGTTTAGATCCTGTCTGCATGTACCTTGGAGAAACCTAGAAAAAAAAAACCTCAATGCATCTATATCATAGCATGTGTCTCCTGTGTGATCAGCTCATATCTCAATCATTTCCCATGTCCTTGTACCTGCATCTAAATCCCACATGCGATCTGTGTGAGAATTCTTTCCATGTCTTGCTCTCCTGTGAGAGCTGCACAATTTTTCTCACAGTGTTTCTACTAACAGTTTTCCTCACGCGGTTATTTTATAATGATTCATTCACAGAACAAAATGCGAGGATAAAGAGTGAATTTGAGCAGTGTGAAGATGTAGATCCCATCAGAATGAGGGCAGCTGAGACGGCCTTCTTCTTCTTCTCCTTCACACGCACTGCATTTGAGAGTCTCGGTAGAAGGAGAAAGGACCAGTTTCATAAAGAAGTTATAATTACGGATCTCATTTCCCCAAAGCTTGTGTTTTATTCTCCCTAAACTGAAGAACAATGGATGATGTGAGATTGTCTTACGCTATAATCGACAGCATGAATGATTCATAAAACTACACAAAGCCTTTGATCTGCTCAGAAATGTTCTTACTGACCGGGACGACTTCAGAACATCTGAATATACAGTTATCTATCTGTCTGTCATTCAGTTTATCTGTCTGTCTGTCTGTCTGTCTGTCTGTCTATTTAAACTGAAGCTGTGTGTTTTCATCAAACACCATATTTACTTTCAGTTCAGAACAAGCTTGGGACGTTTCAACGCCACATGGGTATTAAAAACGACTGTAAACAAATCACAGCACAGAGAGTAAACACATGAAGTAAGAAGATAAACAGCAGCAGGCAACATGACCCTGAGGTGACAAGGTCGTGTGGGCGGAGGGGTTTTCAGGAAATATACGTCCTTTAGTCAGGAGCTCTAACTGCATACATGGTTCCAGCTACTGAAGGAAGCCGACTGGACCGGGTCATGCAGAAAGCTGCTCGCCTGCATTTATTTCACCAATAATGATAAACACACAACGTGCTTCCCGTTCAAGTCGGTGAAGTTGTGAGAACAGCTAGCTAGCACACAGCCATTAGGTCTTGTGTTTGGCTAATGCAACGATCCAGTGGTGGTGGAAATGAATCAGAACCATCCAGAAACCATCTGGAGAATGACTAATAACTAGGATGTTGTGTGCATAAAATTGAGATTTATTTAGCTAGTATGCAGCTGTTGGAAAGAGAGAGAGTAGGATTGAGTCAGAATAATTCACAACACTAATAACTACACAATAGTGTATGAATAAACATGTAATATATCTGGCTAGAGTTCACTGAAATGTTTTAAACGGACAATAGAAACATGCAGTGAGAGCGGAAATGAAACCGAATCATCCAGAACATGATGTGTGGGTAAATGACTAATAAAAGACTCCATACAACTAAAATGATGATGGAAATACACTTACGATACACTTCTACATATCAGATCATGTGAACTCTGAGTTATCCGGAAAGTTCTTCTCGAAAGTTCCTGTTTATGCAGAATCTTTTCATAAACATGGTGAACCCTCGACCCTGACTTTCCTGCAAGCTTCTAACCATCTTCTTGAGCTGTATTATCTCCTCGTGTTTCTCGTGTCAAGCCCCAGCCTGCTAATCTTCTCGTTTTTCGACCTCTGCCTGCCTGGTAGAACTCGGATAATGGATTTGGTATCTCTGCGTGTTATCTGACGCCCGCTATGGACAATGATTCTCGAAAAGGACGAATCCAAAATAACCTGGAATTAAATAGAGAGATTTATGCTAATTTATGCTAATACGTTTAAAACAAAGATGACACATAGGGCACTGTTTGTGCACTGAATGCTGGGAAGTCGTGTAAATGAGGCCATTTTCTGAAAATTAGATGACATTACATCTCTGTCCCAACAAGCAGCTATAATTCCTGTACACTATGGAATAATTACCCTCTCCACCAGCCCTAAGAATAACCTGAAGGAGAAAATGTTTGGGGCATTAATTAAAGCCCGTCATTTCACCATTGTTCCTGCCAATGAACCGGCTCGTGTGTTTTTTGTGGCTAATGGATGTTTCCTGTTATATGACCATTAATCATACTGGCGTTGATGCAGTTTTTACAGCATGCAGCAGATTTAAAGGTCCACTAAATAATAAATTCTGAGCAGATTTAATGGACGATGTGTCTCGCCTTTGCGTGTCCTGATGCTCCTGACAGTATATTTCAGGACAACCATCAGCTGATGGCTCAGAAATACAGGAAATAATTCCAGTGCCCTCCATGTTTTCATAGCCATTATCATTAATTATCAGATTGTAAATGTGTTCGGGTGACAAGTTCACCATGTGTGACGTGTATTCACCTCAGTACCCAGTCGTTAGTGTCCCAGACTGACCTGAGCTGCCACTGTGAGGTACTGATGTGTAGGGCAATGTTCATGAGGATTATTACCCTATGTGGAAAGAAACTGCTCCTGAGCCTAGATGTGACCTGATGAAAGGATTGTGTGGAGTCTTTGATGCTCTTCTTACATTAAGGTCGATGTGTTCTTTCTGTTAATTGTGTGCCAACATGCAGCTTTAATGCTCCTTTGCAGTGTTTTTTTCCCTCCGCCTTGTTGCTGTTGGAGCACTACACCGAACAGCACTATGTGATGATGGTGCAGTGAGAATCTGACCATCACCTGACCTTTCTTCCGCCTCCTCAGGTAGTATAGCTGGTGCGTTTTGGCAGTGATTGTGGTTGATGCCCCAAGACAGGTCATCAGAAATGTTGATGAACTTGAAGCTGTTCACCTCCACAGCCTCTCACTTATGAGCAGTGGTGTGTCTGCATGGCTCCTAGATCAACTATGATCAACTCCTTGGTTTGCGTCACATTAAAGATCAGGTTATTGTCACTGCACCATGCTGCTTGGTTCTTCAAGTCCTCTCTGTGAGCAGACTCAGTGTGGTAGCGATGAGAGTTTAGTTTGGTCATCGCTGTATTTCCTGCAGATTTGATGACGGTGTCAGAGGCATGGCTGAGAACATAGAGATGAGTGTAGCAGGGGTAGAGGAGGGTGCTCAGCACACAGCCCTGTGGGGAGCGATCCTGTGTTCAGGGTCAGGAAGGAGGATGTATGTCAGGCGAGCTTGACTGTTCGATTGTGGTTAGTTAAAAAACTCCAGGCTCTAGTTTCAGGTTGTGAAGCTAAAGCCCACGTTGTGACATTTAGTGACCCGTTTTTCAGATCATCCTGACATATGAGTCCTGATGCTCTAATTCAGGGGTGTCCAGTCTTATCCGGAAAGGGTCGGTGTGGTGCAGCTTTTTATTCCAACCGAGCAGAAGCCACAGCTGAGTCTATTGAAAGCCAGGATCAACTAATTAAACAGGTGGATTCAGGTGTGGCTCCTGCTCGGTTGGAATGAAAACCTGCACCCACACCGGCCCGTTCCAGATAAGACTGGACACCCCTGATCTAAATGATCCAGCATTACATTTACGGCATTTGGGCGGCTGTGACAGCTCGGTAGGGCTGGGATTTGAATTCATGACCCTCCGAGCAGTAGTTCAATGTCCTAACCACTGAGCTACCACTGTGTCATCGGTGGATCTGTTCATCTGATAGGGAAACTGCTGAGGGTCGAGAGCTGGTGGGACAATGCTCATGACAACGTAAGACATGACAGTGTCTCTAAGCTTGTTATTAATAATAATGCCATAGATTTATATAGCACTTTCTAGACACTCAAAGCGCTTTACACTGTATGGAGGAAATCTCCTCAACCACCACCAGTGTGGAGCTTCCACCTGGATGATGTGACAGCAGCCATAGTGCTTCAGAACTCACACACACACACACACACACACACACACACACACACACACACACACACACACACACACACACACACACGTTTTTGAAAGTGAATTAAAAACTGATAAAAAATAAAAGTGGATCTGAAGCTCCGCCTCCCGAGTCTTCCCCTGCACCCGTACATCCCGCGTTCTACACTTCAACATCAGCCATTATATACGTGTTTATTCCCTTTATGGTGGCACATACGCTGAAGCAGCTGTTACTATAGAAACAATAACGTATCAGAGCGAGTGCATTAATATAAACCTGTGCTACTGTCAGAGCCGCTGTTCCAGAGAACTCATCACCACCTTCTGACCAATCAGAATGCAGAAAGAAATGTAAATGTTGGTAAGTTGCTGTGGTGTGAAAGGAATCCACACTGAGGGCCGTGCTGTTACAGGAACATATTCAGCTTCCAGTTCGCAGCAGTAACTCTGTGACGCAGTAATTTACTCTAACAGCTGTAGAAGTATAGAAATAGTGACGTATGTCTGATTGAGATCCGAGAGATTCATACTCATGCGATATTGAGATAAATTTCAGCTTGGCATGAGGTTTCCTCACATGGATGCGTCTTAGTTTATAAATATTTCTGCTTCCCATATTTGTGTGAGACGGGTTTGTGTGGAATGAATGCAAATGCAATGCTGAAAGTGAAATCGAATCATTTATTAAATGCTTTTCATCACTGTTTCCTCAGCAGGAGAACGTCTGCTTGTCCATCTGCTGATTAACCGGCTGCATATTGAGTGTTCTGAGGAACACAGACAGAACCATTTAATTATGTGTGTGTGTTTGTGTGTGTGTGTGTGAGAGTGTGTTTGTGAGTGAGTGTGTGTGTGTGTGTGTGTGTGTGTGTGTGTGTGTGTGTGTGTGTGTGTGTGTGTGTGTGTGTGTGTGTGTGTGTGTGTGTGTGTGTGTGTGTGTGTGTGTGTGTGAGTGTGTGCGTGTGAGTGTGTGTGTGTGAGTGTGTGTGTGTGTGTGTGTGTGTGTGTGTGTGTGTGTGTGTGTGTGTGTGCGTGTGAGTGTGTGTGTGTGAGTGTGTGTGTGTGTGTGTGTGTGTGTGTGTGTGTGTGTGTGTGCGTGTGAGTGTGTGTGTGTGTGTGTGTGTGTGTGTGTGTGTGTGTGTGTGTGTGTGTGTGTGTGTGTGTGTGTGTGTGAGTGTGTGTGTGTGAGTGTGTGTGTGTGTGTTCTAAGCTCTGCCAGTTGGGGCACTCTCCCTCTCTGGCTCACAGCAGTCACTGAAACATAAAGAAATACACATGAGTAGGTTAATGGTAATCAAGCACAGGTGAGGAACCTCACGCGTTACCTCCGGTTCAACACGCCCCCTCTCCATCCACTGCTGATGCTCAACCACGCCCTTTCTACCATACCAAGTTTTTTGTGCATTTATTTCCCATTTATGGAAGGAGTCTCCAGTGTCAGCACTCTGCTTCATCAGTCCTCCCTGACACTCAGGATTTTAACAGTCATTTAAACACACATTTTCAGACATGTCTCCGTCTTCAGATGAGAAAAAGAGCAGTGAAACTGGGACATGTTTAAACACCTAGTGAGTTTTGGTTTCACCGACCACTCTTTACTCAACACCATTGTCCTTGGCTCTCTCACCACATGTTGGGGCACTGATGATGTCCCGAAAGCTTCTTTTCATTGCCAAAAAACTGCTACTTCCTGTATAATGTCCTGTCTAAGTGCAGTGAAGGAGATCTACAGTACAGTAAAAGGTAACAATGCACAACTCTAGCATTTAACTCTGCGACAAAATCTAAACTTCCCATCCAGATGTTCTGAAGCTGTCGTCTCGCTCGGGAAGAACCCAGCAGATCAAAGGCTTTGTGTAGTTTTATGAATCATTCATGCTGTCGATTATAGCGTAACACAATCTCACAGCATCCATTGTTCTTCAGTTTAGTCAGAATAAAACACAAGCTTTGGGGAAATGAGATCTGTAATTATAACTTCTTTATGAATCCTGATCTCCAGGCTCTCAGATACCGCGTGCAGAGGAGAGGGAGAACAGCACTCGCATCTGCCCTCGGTCCTCATTTCATTCTCTACAGCTTTATCTGAAATCCTTAACTTTTTTATCCTGGTGAATAGTTGGAGGAAATATCAGCTGAAACACATGCAGAGAGAGATGGAGAGAGAGAGAGAGAGAGAGATGGAGAGAGAGTGAGAGTGAGAGAGAGATGGAGAGAGAGTGAGAGAGAGGGAGAGAGAGAGATGGAGAGAGAGAGAGCTGT
>JAFFST010016462.1:80046-91123 GCA_022414735.1 Noturus placidus | reverse complement strand
GTTTTCGTACGTTTTAATACGAACGAGATACCGACAGCTCGACTGCAATTCCACGCATCGCTCCTAGTTTTGCACTTATCCATCACCAGGTACTCGTTTCTGGGGCCACCAGCATGAATATATACTTTTTTTTTTGTTGTTGTTGTTTTTGTTCTTGCTTTTTTTTTGCAAGAACATTTAGTACAACAGGAAATGGAGAGACAAAAAAAAAAAATCCAAAAGTTGAAATACCGTTTACTCGAACACACCAGATTGTGAAAGATCAACCGTTCAAAACGCCAAACGTTTCTTTTTA
The DNA here is from genome assembly GCA_022414735.1 of Noturus placidus. Lineage (NCBI taxonomy): Eukaryota > Metazoa > Chordata > Actinopteri > Siluriformes > Ictaluridae > Noturus > Noturus placidus. The sequence goes on along the minus strand of JAFFST010016462.1, from coordinate 90,828 downwards.
CAGCCTTTTTTTTTTTTTTGTCGTTATTCGCTTCTGATACGTGATGTATAAATACTCTGACCTGCCAGGAGAAAATGGTAGTTTTTGTTTGGTTTTGTTTTTTTGAATGAAGGTGTAAACGTGATGCTGCTTTAAAAACAAATGGATGGAAAAGACAAGAAGTTCACTTCTCCACTGAATATTTCTGACCTGGAAAAGTCTTTCGATGGATGTAAAATGTATCATAGCTTAAGTTAAAAAAAAAAACAAAAAACAGACAAAAAAAAAAAAGAAACGTGTTAATTTATGAAGATTTGTGCGAAGTGTAAATTGTAACGGAGCTGTTTATTTTTAAACGTATTGAAAATGCATCGTCGTTTGTTTAGTTTTTTTTCGTGGCACCCGTGTTTTTTTTTTTTTTTCGGGGAGAAGGTGGATGTTGGCTATATTTTGTCTCTGAAGCGTGATTTATTTGTCCCGTGTTTGTAAATACCACAGCAGATCGCTCCTTTCAACGTTCTCCGTATTTCCCATGATGCTCATCTATTTTTATAGGTCACCGTGTACATACGCGAGAAAGAAAAGTGTTGTTTTACTAACGTGGAGTAAATCCGAAATAATAATAATAAACTAAAGTTATTTTAAATGCATCTCTCTGTGATTTATCTACCAATGAACTGGCTTCATGGTGGGACACAAAACCCACGTGTGCTTTTATAACGGTTTTAATGCCTTTATCAACGTTTAAACAAACACCGCGGGCGTGAGCTCGCTGATTAGCGTTCGTACGGATGAAAGCGGCGCGTTCATTTCTGAACGCTTCACACAAATCCCGAATACGGGACGGATCATTAAGGGCTTCCTCTAAAACTGTTGTCCATTTCCTCTCTTATCTCTTCCTTCAGACCTGATAAGCAGGGCAGAGTGTAAACACAGGACTTCCAGGAGCACGGAGTCCCCCGTTTCTCTCCAAAACACGTCCTGCTTGTGTGTGGAAGTGAAGCATGTGAGTAACAGGTGTGATGCACTTTAACTAACCTGAATGAGGACGTAACGAATGCTCAGACGTCTGGAAACGTAAAGGTTCTGCGTGTCACGCTGTTGCAGTGGAACAATCAACGGGGGGGGGGGGGGGGAGCGGCGTTACGGTTCTCACACACACACTTGGACGGAACATCCTGATGTGTTTTATTCCTTACATCACAGCGATTTGCCTACTTTTTTCATTCATTAATTAAACTCATACTTTGTTTTTAAATCCATTTAGTCATGTTAAATGGTGCTGTTAGTATAGAAATAAAAGTGCATTAATATAAACTTGCAGCTGCGCTTTATAGTCAGTGCTGCTGTTATAGAACCCTTCTGACCAATCAGAATCCAGCATGCTAAAGCACTGAGGTGAGAATGAAATTCGAGACACGTTTGCTTTTAAGCACCTTTATTGAAGGACACAAGTGAACGTACAGCAGGAACCGACTGACTCGGGTTCCGAGTGCAAAAGAACAAGAATGTTTTGGAGTAGATGTGCGTAAAACAGCGTCGTACACGAGCAGGGATAAAATGCATTAGAACGAGGATTTTAGAGGTAGTGTTTTCATTTCAAGAGGGTGCGCACTTTTGGGACACTAAAAGTAAAGGCATGAAGACAGCGAGGCAGGCCGTCTCGATGGAAAACAGGTGAGGGTCGTCGACCCCGGGGCAGCTCTGCCTCATGAACTCGGCCAGGCGGAGCAGGTACTCGATGTTGTAGCCCGTCTTCCCCTTGCACGCAGCGATCTGAGCAGCGATCTCCTCCGTACTCGCAGGACCAAGGTAGTTCGGGTTGTCTTCGGTAGCGATGTAAACCAGAGCCTGGACCGAGGGCTCGTCTTTGTCACGCGGGATGAAGTCGACCATACGGGTGCTGTAGCCTCCTCGTACTGCTTCGCGGATGTTCAGGTAGGCCAGGGACTCCTCCATCTGGGAGCCGGTCACCTCGAAGGCCACGCCCCAGGTGCACTCCTGCAGAGGTGGGAGAAACCGTTCATTATAAAGAGTGTGGGTGCGCACGCTATACAGTGTTGGTGACTTGAGAGATTTACTTTTAAATGTTTTATTTCAAACAAAAAGAGCCTAGAGATCAATCTATTGAGCAAATCACTGATCACCGAGGTTCAGGTTCTCTTTTGTGGTGGCTTTTACAACAACAAATGTGTCTCTAATATACCCATTTCCTGACTCCTCACTGCCACTGCTTCTGTCCATCCATCCATCCATACATTAATCTGTCCATCCATACATTAATCTGTCCATCCATCCATACATTAATCTATCCATCCATCCATTAATCTGTCCATCCATCCATACATTAATCTATCCATCCATCAATCTATCCATCCATCCATTAATCTATCCATCCATCCATACATTAATCTATCCATCCATTAATCTATCCATCCATCCATCCATTAATCTATCCATCCATCCATCCATTAATCTATCCATCCATCCATCCATCCATTAATCTATCCATCCATCCATCCATTAATCTATCCATCCATCCATCCATTAATCTGTCCATCCATCCATCCATTAATCTGTCCATCCATCCATCCATACATTAATCTATCCATCCATCCATACATTAATCTATCCATACATTAATCTATCCATCCATCCATTAATCTGTCCATCCATCCATCCATTAGTCCGTCCATTAGTCCATCCATCCATCCATTAATCTATCCATCCATCCATTAATCTGTCCATCCATCCATCCATTAATCTGTCCATCCATCCATTAATCTATCCATCCATCCATCCATTAATCTGTCCATCCATTAATCTGTCATCCATCCATCCTGCTGCAGTGACAAAACATGACTTCCTACAAAAAAAGCCTTCTGAAATCCTTCCCTCTCCACGCAACGTTTCGATATGCAAATAACCCTTACGACTCGATGAATATGCTAATCGGCCCGTGACGTCACGCCGCAGCGACTCCCCCCCCCCGAAGACCCCTGGCAACACTTTGCACGGTTCGCTTTGTTAAGAAGAACCGGAAGTGCCACTTACGTCATCCTCCTCCAGGAGAGTCACCACTCTTCCAGGCTGTCAAGAAATAAAACCACGCCACGGTTTAAATCACACGCGTGTCCTCAATCAAAAGGATATTCTAATGAATCAAGTCTTGGAGGGGGAGGGGTCTCACCATTGCGTCACTCCCGCGGTGGAAGGTGTCTCCGTGCCAGAAGCGCCGCTTGTAGCCGCGGATGAAGCCGACATGGCTGCGCTTGTAGGTGAAGTCGGGTTTCCACACCAGGGAGCCGTAGCCGAAGATCCACAGGCTGCTCTTACCGGTGACGATGTCCCGAGGCTTCATTGTGAGACGTGACGTGTGAATCAGGCTAACCCGCCTGCGCTAGCTTCCTCCGGTCGAGCAGCAGAGGTATCGGCTGGCTCACCGCGATACCGCGAGCGGTACTGGAGCCCAACTGCGCGGCAGTTGTGAAGATGGAACAGCGCGGATCTGTGTGTTGTGCCCGGTGCATGTCGCCGCGTCATCGCCTTAAAACGCCATTTTAACGTGCTCGAGATCAAAGCGAGTACTTCCAAACCCGCTCAACTAGCCTTGACCAACCGTGTCCGAAATGTAAACATTAACTAGAGTGCGTGTTCTAGCTACATCTGCTTCAAAAGTTAAATTCGCGATATTTTAAACATATATATAATATACATATATAGTCAGTCCTAGCTGAACAGAAGCGCTCGCGCGTCACTCGGATGATGAAACGCGGTCAGTCCGCGTCCCCTTCATATATTCGGCAAACTCCGTTATCATGGCGTGACGTCACCAGGACGCTTCCGCACTCTAAACCAATCACTATCTACAGGAGGCGGGATTTCAAGTCTCTTCATCCAATCATCACGTGAAACATTCCTATTGCACGCGAACCATACCCACACGCATCGTTGCTCATTCTATTGGTTGACTGAGCTGTCAGTCATGCATTTCCTCCACTTCTATTGGTCTGTCTGAGCGTCTCTGCTTGTCGTTGTCGTGAAAACAGGGTGATGCAACTCGAAATGCCGGTTTCAAGCGAGCTAACCAAGCCTGAGGGGAGGGAGTGTTGCGTCACGTGACACGTGTGAGGACTTCCTGTCTCCTTTTTAGGGGGAATTGAGAAGGACATGGAGTTCTTAATGTCGAATGATCGAGTAAATAAATGAAAATAAATGTAGAAGCTCGTGGTTAAACAGCTGGCCTGAAAACGTTTTTTTTTTTTTTTTTTTTTTTAATAACAATTTTTTATTGATTCTCATACACTTTTCAAAGTACAACAAGATATATCAATACAGAATCAACAGAGAATCAACATTTTTTTTTTTACCCCGATAACAGATTACATATGATCAATTTACTTATGATTCATGTACATGTGATTTAATTACATATGATTCATTTTCATAACTCCATACAGAATCAAACTTTTAACCCCATTGACATACCTCCCACAAGATTTATATATGGTGTTGTTTTTAAAGTACACACCCAAAAGCAAAATCAACACCACCAGTAAGCTGGGTGTAGTCACTCGAGTTACTTATAGCAATGTGGCAAAATAGTATTTCAGGGAAATTGTTTAAATGGTCATGTGTGAATGTTTTGGGGAAGGAAAAAAAAAAACCCATAAAAATGTTTCAAGTTAAATACATTAACCGATCCGCATAAGATCAGTAACTATAGTAACACATTTCCAAGAATTTCTCATTGTTTCAGCACTAATCACTGCATAAGATTATAATTATTATTATCTCAAGTTATGTATTTAACCCAAAAATGGATTTCGATGGATTGGAACCCTGTCCAGGGTGTAACCCTGCCTTGTGCCCGATGCCTCCTGGGATAGGCTCCTGGTTCCCCCGTGACCCTGAAACGGAGTCAGCGGTAGAAGATGGATGGATGGGTGACTGGATGGATGGATGACTGGATGGGTGGCTGGGTGGGTGGGTGACTGGATGGGTGGATGGCTGGGTGGGTGGATGACTGGATGGGTGGATGGCTGGATGGGTGGCTGGGTGGATGGATGGATGACTGGATGGGTGGATGGATGGATGGATGACTGGATGGGTGGCTGGGTGGGTGGATGGCTGGATGGGTGGATGGATGACTGGGTGGGTGGATGGATGGGTGACTGGATGGGTGGCTGGGTGGGTGGGTAATCTATTTTCGTGCACTGTGGAAATCAGTGATCAGATGTTCCACATAATGTTTCAAAATATTGTCATTTTGTGCAATTATTATTATTTACAAATATTCACATTTTATAACTAGCTACTTTATTAAAAACACCTTTTGCCCTCTGGGGAAAGAAAGATTGTTTGGAAACATGTGGAAACCGGTCTCTCTGACTAAACAACCCTGATAAACACCATGTCCTAACTGAATCCCAAGAACCAGTGATTCATTACACGAAACAATAACAATGCGTGTCTCCGGTCATGTATTTAACCCAGATAAAGCACGGATTCTTAAAGTATACATCTTTAAAAACAATGCATTTATTTATTTATTTATTTATTTATTTATTTATTTATTTATCGGTGTCGTGATCGTCAGTGGACAGCTTTTCACACAACTGATCAAAATCATAATTTCTTTGAATTATTATTTTTGAATATTCACGTGTCTGGGACGTGGTTCTGTGGTCCGTTTGAGAAAACGTACAGAATTGAATGTTTCAGCGTGAACCATCGCGTCGTCGAAGGACGAACTTCCGAGCGTTACGTTTTAGAAACACAATGTGATTCAGTATTGAATTTTTTTTTTTTTTATTTTAAACTACCCGCTGTTCAGATTTTAAATCCGTAAACTTCTACATTTAAAAATGAAACAATGTCATTTGTCATTTATTTAATGGATTTGGATTCAAGGTATAAATATAAAGTATGTCGTTATTTCAGCCACAAATTGGGGAATAAGAGCTCGGTTATAGCCGGTGGTGTTGTGTTTAACTTTGCCGCTATTCTTCAGAGGATGGATTAAACCCAAGATTCCACTTGGGGTTTGAACGTTGCCTCGTTTTTCACTACAACGTATAGTGTGTGTGTGTTTTTTTTTAAAGTTCCCAGTCTTGGCCTCGTTTCGTCTTGAGGCGTTTTTTTTTTTTCTTCTTTCTTTCTTTGGAGTTTTCCCAACTCTAAATCTTTAATAATAGCTGTAGAATTGAGAAACACTGTGGTCTGACTTCTCAACTTCGCCTGGAATCGATCAGTAAAGCGCAACAGACACATGACAAATTGAGTATTGGCCTTATTTCTTGCTCCTGCATTTTAAGCCACATGTAATCAATCTACTCCCTGAGGAATCCTGGCCAGTCTACGGTTTTCTTTCTATGGTCCGGTTACTAACCCACTTGCACCAGGTAATCCCCATTGTACATTGGGGCTTTATTACAGTGCTCAGGTGTGTTACAAACAGGAACACGAGAACAATACGGACCCACCGGGCAACCTAGAAGACAGCGTTGAGAACCTCTGGCTTAAACCTCAGAGGGGGAGAAAAGTAAGACTGTGAAACTGAGAGCCAGCTGCCAATTTGAATTTGCCGCAACACTGTAAGACCCTGATAAAGGAGTAAGCGGTTGAAGATGGATGGATGGATGGACTGTAAGTCATTGTATCAACTTTGCGTCGTCACAGCATTTCCACGAAGCCCAAAATCTGGAGTGTATCTTAAAGCAGCACCATCCATCATCTCAGGCTTGGCTCCCGGATGTAGGAAAAATCAGCTCGGCTCTGTGAAAGCATGACCTAATAGACTACATTCACCATCAGCTGAGGATACTCAATTCCTGACTCAGGGTTGCACAAGATTCCAGGGTGGAATTACTGTCACCACTTGGATTAGTGTCCTGTAACACCACACCCAAAGAATTTGTTTCCTCACCAAACCACAGCAATTTGCTAACAAGTAAAATGTTTTATTTATTTAAAAAGGACATTGACGCTATGTCCATTTTTAATTGCATCTATGTTCCCTCACCAGCCTCTTTTTTTCCTCTCTGTCTTGAAGTGAATAAGATAAAAAAAAAAAAAAAAAACAACCAAAAAATAAGACCTGTTGCCATGTTACCAAGAAAACATGACTCCTCCCATAAATACTAAATAAACCTCTCTTATGGGGCGGCTGTGTCTCAGTCGGTAGAGCGGGTTGTCCACTAATCCACTAATCGTAGGGTTGGTGGTTGGAATCCCGGCCCGGGTGATCCCATGCCGAAGTGTCCTTGGGCAAGACACTGAACCCTAAGTTGCCCCCGATGGCAAGCTAGCACCTTGCATGCAGCTCTGCTACCATTGGTGTGTGAGTGTGTCTCATTTGTAAGTCGCTTTGGATAAAAGCGTCTGCTAAATGAATAAATATAAATGTACATGTATAGAAAACTTCATGTCAGTGGTTAAATGTTCTTCTTTGTTAAATAGCAACACGTTTTCTGAATTTGTTTAGTCATAGTTGGGCAGAAGTTGATTCATTTCAGACCGTAGACACAGGTTTATTTGATATTAATGCATGCGTTCTCCTACTGTATATTATTGTTTCTATAGAAACAGTTCATTCACACGGACGTGTACAGCGGACATGCCACATAAAGCGATTAAAAATGGTTGACACGGTGAAGCTTTAGGAATACAGTTTTCAAACGTTCATGGAAGGAGTCTCCAGTGTCAGCACTTTGTAGCAGTTAGCCGCTACGCTGTGAATCCGTACAGGATTTCACTCAGGTTTCTTATTATTGCGATCGTTGCGGCCAAAAATTCATAATTTCTTGTGGGTTTTTCACACAGGAAACTGCCTGAATCGGCAAAATCGCTTGAAATTGTTTTGCCCGTCGAAGCTCTCTTTGATTCACGTGGGTCGCGATGACATCACATGATGCGTCTCGGCCCAAATCTGCGGTAATTTATAAACACTTTGAAAAAACCTGTTTCCTGGGTTTTACGTTAGGTGCCGCGAACACGAAACCGCACAATCCTGGAGCGCCTGATCTCTGGAACTTTACATTTTCTGAGTTTACGCTGTGCGTAACATTTCTCAGTAACATTTCTTTGGTCTTCTTGACTTCACGGACTGTTTGTAGCTGCTATAACGCGAGGGAGAACAGGAACGAACTTGTTTCGTAGACCTTCCACAACATTAAATGCAACGACATGCGGATAAAACGTGTGACGACTCATTCTTTAAGAAATTAAAAACTGTAAATGACAAACACCAAGACACTAAGACATGCTGTGACTGGAAAATAATCAACTTTGGGGTGATAACAGGACGTCTTCATCACACCACCATGTCATTGATTATTTTCCTAAAGCAGCACGACACGGTGTGGTTTATCCCTTTATATTTTGCCCAAAACACACATAGTCTTCCATCCTGTAAATGAACACCGTGTCCCTTGCGTAAGATTTTGTGATCAGGATATAAACCTCACCACATGGTCACTCTTCAGTATTAATAGCGAGAACCTTTCTCCCAGATCTACCCCGCTATAGGTTTAGGTAAACAACCCGCTCACCCCCTCACCACTCTCCCCTCTTCAACACTTCCTTATGTTTACCCCGGGCTCCTCTTTAGTTAAAATAGGATTATCTATAAATAGAGGTATTAACTGGCATCATACGATCCAGTCCCTTGTAAGCTCCTTAAAGGTCTGCGTGATGTATAGCGCTTTCTCTGCCACGCTGCTGCTGAGCTTCAGGAGCCGAGCCTTTCAAAGAGCAGCGTGTTTACTCTCTCCACCCTGTAACCTAAAACCCGGGCGTCGAGGAGTGTGAGCTTGTGTACGCTGTAAACACCGCCATGTGAATCAACCCCACCCCACCCCACCCTCGCCTTACTGTACTCTCTGTTCTGACCTTTTATTTCTTAAGAATGTGTATAGAAATAGAAAGTTCATATTCCGCTCCTTTTTAAGTTTTAAGTCCAAGCTTTATTGAATTAAAGATGAAGAGATTATTAACTGTAATGAAACATGTGGAGTTGCGAAACCGAGGAATGTTAATCAGGACCATCAGATCAATAAATTATCCTGTTGCATTTATTTATTCCTCCAGTGAGGCAGGAACACATTCCAAGGTACACTCGGAAAGCACAGAAAACTTTCCTGTGTCGGAAAATTTAAGGTAATACGCACTGGTTTGGTAACAGACTTCCAGCTGAACTGGGTTCAGTGATTAATATACCGGCTGTGAAAATAAATGAGCATTTAAAAGGAGGGACAAAAATGTTTCAGAAGTTATTTTACAATTTGAACGCTTCCCAATAATGCAACTTGAATGTCAAATCAGCGGATTGTGAGGATTTATATTTTCAATAAAAAAATAGTTCTGAATTATAAAGATGTCACAAAATCTTAGAAAAGTGTATCGTGTCGTAATGATTCATGATTATAATAACAACATATCGTCGAGTTCTATCGGACAGCCCCGGTTTCCGAGCTTCGTTAAGTTCTCGAATAATGCGATAAATATTAAACATCCATCCATCCATCCATCTTCAACCGCTTACTCCTTTTCAGGGTCACGGGGAACCTGGAGTCTATCCCAGGGAGCATCGGGTACAAGGCGGGGTACACCCTGGACAGAGTGCCAGTCCATCACAGGGTACAATCACACACACATTCACACACTTATTCATACACTACGGACACTTTAGACACTTTAATCAGTCTACCATGCATGTCTTTGGACTGGGGGAGGAACCGGAGTACCCGGAGGAAACCCCTGACACACGGGGAGAACATGCAAACTCCACACACACATGGCCCTGGCGGGACTCGAACCCCGGACCCTGGAGGTGTGAGGCGCACGTGCTAACCACTAAGCCACCGTGCGCCCATAATAAACATTAATAACGTAAATAAAGTAATACACGTAATGACGGAAATGATTAGCACGCAAAGCAAAAACCCACAGGAAAGCACTAAAATTATTTCACTTGCCTAATTAAAAAAAAAAAAAAACATCTGGATGCAGATGTTCGAAATGTTTTATTAGATGTTCCAGATGTTTTATTAATGACATCCGACTAATTCTCAGTAGGGCGTATGCAAGACGATTTCTGCCATATCATTTGCTCTCGAAGGGTGTGCTTCTATGTACATATATATAAATTCTATTTTTCATATCTAGATATATATTGGCACCGTTCCAGAGAATAAACAAAAATGATTGTATATGAAATAAACATCATGAAATCAATTTTCCAGACAATCCTCCAATGCAAAATCACTCGCATACAAATCGTCTCTTTTAATGTGTTATAAAGTATTGTCTATATTTAATATCAACGCAAACGGTTATCCTTACAGGTGTTAAGGTGGGCTTAGTAAAGGCTGAATGTGTGTTTTGTCCATGAAACGTTGTCAGAAATCCAGAAGAAGGTCAGAGCACAGGCGGACAACAACAAACTAAAATGATTCATATTCACAGTCAGAAAAACAAAACAAAACAAAACAGGCAAAGGTCAAACCAGGAAATACTATACACACAGAGCAGGGACTGGAAAACACGGCCGTCGAGAAACACACTATGACGTTCGATGAACATTCAGTGGAACAGAATATACATAGATCTAACACAGAACAGGTGCACACAATAAACACAATAAACACAAGAAAACAATGACAGGAGAGGAATAGAAACCAAAACACGAGCACATGACTTTCGTCAACATGGGATCTGTGATGTGAAAGGGGGACTCTGTGAACAGGAAGCAGCTCAGCGATGTTAATATTCTCCCCAGAAAAGTAAATTTGGTGGTGGGGG
>JAFFST010016462.1:56956-75129 GCA_022414735.1 Noturus placidus | reverse complement strand
CAATTCGAAGCTAAGTTAAACAATTCGAAGCCAAGTTAAACAATTCGAAGCCAAGTTAAACAATTCGAAGCCAAATTAAACAATTCGAAGCCAAATTAAACAATTCGAAGCCAAACTAAACAATTCGAAGCTAAGTTAAACAATTCGAAGCTAAGTTAAACAATTCGAAGCCAAATTAAACAATTCGAAGCCAAATTAAACAATTTGAAGCCAAATTAAACAATTCGAAGCTAAACTAAACAATTCGAAGCTAAGTTAAACAATTTGAACTGAAACAGGTAAAATAGCGGTGAAACACGGCGCGTGGAGTGTTTTTCCCGGCGTGAGGACAGAAAGCGTGCGGTGTGAGGAGCAGTGTCTCTCTCTGAGCATGTCACTGACCTCTAGTGTTAATTAGTGAAACATGCACAGTGAGGAACAGCAGACCTTCAGTTCTGAACATAAACATTTTCTGAACTGTTCAACATCACACGCAGGTTCTGCTTCGGGTTTCTCTGCTTGTTTCAGATGGAATGAAAAGTATGCAGGAACTGGAAAAGGAATACTACTAATTATACTGATGATCATAATAATAATAATAATAATAATAATAATAATAATAATAATAATAATAATAATTATTATTATTATTATTATTATTATTATTTACACTCCTTCTTGTTTATTCTGAACCCGTTTCCTGAAGCTGAATGGATCCATGTGAACTGATATGGGGGTGGGGACAACAACAACAACAACAACAACAAAACAAAAAAGATGCGTGAGAAAAGCGTTTGGCCTGTGCCGGCATGTTCTGCATTTTTTAATCAGAAAGGAAGCAGGAAATGATGTCACTAGGTCACAAACAGGATGCTGTGATTATAACACAATGAGAATGCCTGGCCATGTGATAGAGACCCTGAGGCCAAAGAGCGGGGCACACACACACACATACACACACACACACACACATACATACTACACAAACATGTATATGTACACACACACACGTATACAGTATACATATACATACACACGCACGCACACATACACACACACGTATACTGTATACATATGCATACACACACACACACATATATACTATATACGTACACACACCTATACTGTTTACACACACACGTATACAGTACACATATACATACACACACACACCCACACACACGTATACTGTATACATATACATACACACACACACACACATATACTATATACGTACACACACACCTATACTGTGTACACACACGTATACTGTATACGTACACACACACACACACACGTATACAGTATACGTACACACACACACACACCTATACTGTATACATACACACACACTTTTACTGTATACGTGCACACACACACACACACAGAGTATCTGTATAACAGGTTGCAGGTTGAAAGCTTTACCACATGACTAATTGCTGTGATAACGAGTGTTATGTGACGGAAGCGTTTTGCTAACCTTGTTGCTTTTCAGCATCCTTTTGACCCGGATGACGCTGAGTGTTTTTATCCGTGTGTGTGTGTGTGTGTGTGTGTGATTTGCTTACTGCTGATGGCGGCATATAAATAATAACTAATAAATAACTAATCCCCCCTGTCCGTTCCACACCTGACCTTCTGCTCAGTGAGGCTCGACAGTGAATTATTTCCAGGCCGAGACCAGACCTGAGTTCAGGTGTTTGTCACGGCGCCTGAACACGTTGCACGTTTGCACATCTTTTTTAAAGTCCATCAGTGTTGCTGAGTCTCGGCTCAGGTTCTTAATGGAGGACGTAAATCCCTTCCCAGCTCCAGCTCCAGCCTGTCTAATAGACGACCTTTGCTGGCCTTTTCCTCCGTTAAGTGGAGACCCAGGTGACCCTGCACCACCCGTATGGAAAAAAGCGACAATAAATAATCCCGGGTTCAAGATCCAGATTGCTCAATTCAATTTTTTATTCTTTTTTTTTCCAAAGCCTGTAGCTATTTAGTTTTTTTTTTGTTGTTGTTTTGTTTTGTTTGTGGTGCCAGCTTCGCCCTGAAGCCCATCTGTGCGGGACACGACCACATGCACGGCTCGGGCTCCGTCTTTTGTTACGGGTTACGGGAAACAGGAGGGGGAGCAGCAGCACTGTTTCTACGTTTGAATCCCCCCCTCCCTCCCCCATGCCTCACCCACCCCACTCCACCCGACGCCATGAAGGCGAGGTCAGGACTGTTGGCGGTGAAAGCCACGTGCGTGCGTGTGAGTGCTTTATAGCCACGTGGAGCTGGGCGAGAGGGGTGGCATATGCCGCTGTTTTTATGGCGGAGCAGGGTTGCACCCCGGGGGCATCTGTTTCGCTCCCCGCACTTTGCCAGCTCGAGGGGCCTGTCGCCGAGGCAACGGATTTGAATTTCAAGCCAATTTACAAATGAAGGAGGAGGAGGAGGGAGGAGGAGGGAGGAGGGGGAGGAGGGGTGACACAGTGTGAGAGGGATTTTTTTTGTTTCATGTGTGAAATACGAAGAGAAATGAAAATATAAATGTTAAGTCAACATCAGAAACAAGGCATGATGGAATTATTTTTTTTTTTTATTCTTCAGTTTGTTTGTTTGTTTGTTTGTTTGTTTTTATAAATATGCATTATATACAAAAAATAATAGTATAAAACATATAAAGAGCAGTGTGTGTTTCGTAATTAAATTAACTCTGCAAATAATCTTTTTTTTTTTCTTTTTAAAAATTACATTACTGGTCTAAATGTATAGGCAGTCAGCGGTTGGTGTGCAGTCACTTCTTTTCTCCGGTCCCGGCTGCTACACACTGCTTTCTCGATTGCGTCGGTCCTGGTTTGTCCACCGAGCCGACACCGAGCGTCCCGTTTGTCCCGTTCCTTTTAAGGCTTCTTTGTGAAATTTGGGAAAGCTGCATACAATCTCGGAGAAATGAAACAGTCTTGATATGATTAGTGCTTTTTGTTCAGACATTCATTTCCTGGTGATTGGGAGAAGGAAGAGGCTGTGATCGTTCACCCACCCCTCTCTCCATTTCTTTCCTTTCCTTTTTGCATAGCGGGCGATGATGCTGGCGTGAAGGTTTGGAAGTCCCTGGCACCTTTTGTAGTGATTAGTTGGCAGATGACGTGTCTGTGATTTCCACACGATAGAGAGAGAGAGAGAGAACTCTCACTCGCTCGATGTGGGGAGGGGGCACGTCTCTGTGCCAAAGACCCCCCCCCCTCTGGTCCTCCTGCAGTGCAGTCAGTGTAAGTCCTGTTTTTTTTTTTGTTCTTCCTTACAAGCTTGAGAGGGGGGTGAAAAAAACCCCCATAAAACCATAAAGCCATACCGTAGGGGTCAAAAGAGAAAAGAAAAGGAAAGAAAATGTCTAGGACTGTACACGTCTGTACACGAAAAGCAAACTTCATCTATTGCGTCCTCAAGTTTCTCAGAGCAGCAGTGAGCGGACTTCACAAAAAATCATCTCCAGTCTTTCAGTTCATTTTTTTTTGTAAACAATCCAGAAAATTCTGCTTTGATTGTGTGTGTGTGTGTGTGTGTGTGTGTGTTTTGTCTCCCTCGCAGCTTCCATCTTCATCCACCTGTCATGTAGTTTATACCTGGGGGGGACGGGGGACAATTACAGTTACAATCACGTGGCTTGTTTAGACATATTAAAGAATTGAAGGGATTTTATGTTTTGTTTCATTCCTTCTCACCTCGGTTGCTATGACGCATTCACTTCTCTCCTCTGCTATTACAAACACAGACTGGTACATGGAGTCTCTCGGGGAGCATATCGTCGATATCCTACACTCCGGCTTTTCACTGCGCACACAAATCACACACTCGGGTTAGCGTGAAGGAAACGTGAAGGTGCCTACGTTTATAGTCGTCGTGAAATAAGATGGGGTCAGATTGAATTCTTTCACTCGGGTTTTCATACACACACACACACACACACACACACACACGCACTGTTGACTCACCTGTACATTCTACTCAAGGGTATTTTGTCTTCTAAACACTTTTCGTACTTGTGACTTTTATCCTCTTGCGTCGGGCTTTCCTTAAACTCTTTAGACGAGTTGTGGTCCAAATGGTAGTTCTTGAGGATGTAATTCGACTTCTCCTTACCGCAGTCCACCTCCAGGTCCACCTTCTTGTTTGTGTTCTTGAGCTGAGACGTCGGTATCAGGTTGTCCCGCTGCGTGTCCGATCGATTGTTCATGGCGTCGTGAGTCCTTTCGGCAGCCGCCTGCCTGTGGACGTGGCGCAGAGCGATCGCCACCATGCACACGAGAATGAGCAGAGCCACCAAACCTACACCCAGGGACACGGCGGCCCACTGGAAGTCGTCCCGGGACTCGGGTTCCAGGATAACGGGACGCGTGATGGCGACATAGTCGCAGCGAGGCCCCGTGAAGCCGTTGGGACACAGACACACAGGAGAGCCGTCGGGGATGTTGGTGCACGATCCGCCGTTCAGGCAGAGATGCTGCGAGGAGCACGACACGCTGTGGAGCTCGCAGTTCTGCCCGGTGTACCCCGGAACGCACGAGCAGGTGTAGTCGTTGACGCCGTCGTGACAGGTGCCGCCGTTAGCACAGGGGTTTGAGGAGCAGTCGTTGATGTTGATCTCGCAGCGCTGGCCTGTAAATCCTGCTCGACAGCTGCACATACGGACGCCAGTCAGGATCACACACGCACCACCTGTGGAGCACCGAGTGTTCAGTTACACACAGGTAAACACACACACACACACACACAGGTAGAGCAGGTGGGGACGGGACGTACCATTAGCACACGGCAGTGTCATACACTTGTCCATCCTCTTCTCACAGTTGAGTCCGGTGTATCCTTTAGGGCAGTCGCATGAATAGCTGCGTCCGTTGTCCCTCTCATGGCACTTGCCACCCTGAAAGCAGGGCATGTCTGCGCAGGTCAGAAGGCTGTGCTCGCAGCGTGTGCCTTCAAACCCCGGCAGACACTTGCACATGTAGCCATTATCCAGCTCCTGAAACATACATGACTTTTAGCCGACTGCTCTATAAGCGTGCTGAGCTTCGCACTACGACATCAGCAGCAGAACTCACCACACAGTGTCCTCGGTTCCTGCACGGGTTGCTGTCGCAGTGACGCACCTCCAGCTCACAGTTCACCCCGGTGTAGCCCGGCCTGCACGTGCACGTGTAGCTGCCCTGCCCGGTGTTCGTACACGTGGCTCCGTTTATACACGGCTTGTGATGGGTGCAGAAGTTCAGATCTAGTGTCAAATGTGAATGATAGCACTTAAATCACGACCTAGAGTCAACGCGCTAGTTACGAAACCCTGCTTACGCGCAAGTTTACTGACATGCTATTTATTAGAATAAACCCCTTTAGACATCCCAGTTTCACTGGGTTTATAATATATTATAATATCAGCAAAAAATATTAGTACATCGCTAGTATATGTATATACTCTTAGAAATGGGTTCTTTGAATGGTTCTCCTATGGAAAAGAGAACCA
The DNA here is from genome assembly GCA_022414735.1 of Noturus placidus. Taxonomy (NCBI): domain Eukaryota; kingdom Metazoa; phylum Chordata; class Actinopteri; order Siluriformes; family Ictaluridae; genus Noturus; species Noturus placidus. The sequence continues at coordinate 69,656 of JAFFST010016462.1, read as the reverse complement.
AACTGTTAGACGTAGAACTTCAAATTAATTCTTTCTCTAGAACTTTTAAACATTTCTCCAGATGGACAAGAACCTTTTAGGAACCTAGATCCTTATTTACAGACGTATGAACATTTCAGCCCAGATTTGAGAGAAATAGGACGTTTTAGGCCTTGATCAGTGCTTCAAAGTCTGGAATTCTGATAGCGATTAATTGGAATATTGAAATTCCTGGAATATCAGTGTGTTTTCTCATCCCAACAGCGTCCGATGCTCGTTGCTTCCACAGCTCGTTGCTTCCACAGCCGGTGAAGGAGTTTTGTCTCTAGAAACAATGAAAAAAGGTTCCATACGGCTTCCTAAAAGGTTCTTGAGTTTGTTGCTCTGAGGAAACCCTTATGTGTTCTATATAAAACGCTCGAAACCATTTTATAACACTCACACATACATCTGTAATGAATTATAGGTTCTATGTAACTCAAAAGGAACCCTTAAGGATCTGCATTGAACTGTAGAAGAACTTGTACTCTAGGCGAAGTTGAATCTAATCTAATATATATTGGGAAGGTAGCACTGTGTCACGACAAGGGGGTTTCCTTTCAGATACAGTTCTGAAAAAACCTTTTGAACTCATTTTAATCTTGTGGTTTTTAACTATCAGTTATTTACTTAACCAGCTCTTAGATTGTTTTTGGACTGAGGTGGTGTTCAGCCTCACCTTGATCACAGAAGAGTCCTCCCCATCCTTCTTTACAGTGACACTCCCCTGGCTTGTGGCATGTACCATGTTTACACACGGGGTGTTTCTTACACTCGGTGCAGTACGTTCCCTGCCAGCCCTCTCTGCACCTGCACCACACAACCACAGAACAACGCTCGTTAGAAGGAGAACCCAAATACACCTGTGTGTTTATATAATCACACACCATGAATATTTACTAAATTGCAACTTGCACCGTGATATCATCTTGGTTAAACGTTCATTGTGGGGATTTGTGTAGCACTTCATTTTGTATAAAATGAGATATACGAGTATTGGAGGAATACCGATCCGTTAATTGGGGACAAAAACGAATTTTTCTAGCTTGTGTACTTACACACACTCTCCGGGGTTGGAGCAGTTCCCATTAGCTTCGCTGCAGCCTTTAAGGCAGATCGCTGTGAAAGGAAATGAAAATGCAGATTAGTGACCACAGGAACTCAAATAATAACCAAATAACTTTGAGAACAATCCATTCATCAATTTTGTATAATAAATGTGAATTAAGCAACAACATCAATAAGAATCTGGTAGGTATTAGTGGGTATTTAGAGCCGTCCTCTAGCCCTGTCCCTCAGTCTCAGTAATGGGTGTAAGGGGTGGCCTACTGTGAAGCATGGCCACCCCAATAAGTCATTATTTTTTATTTAAATCTAATGTCATATGATGTTAAACTAGCAAATGACTTGGTAAATCTCGTTGTAATAGGCTAGTCTGATTAATAACGGAACACCCACTACAACGTCTCTGGGAAATTCGTATCATCATTGTCCAGTGGCGAGGAACGAGCAAGTTTAGCTAGTACCTGGCCCAACAGACCACAACAAACCAAGAGTTGAGCAAACATTGGTCAAAACTTTTCTTTATGTTCATGATATTTATTATTTGGTGTCACAACATTGGATTTCTACCGTGAGCAATAATAATATTGACTTGATAGCACTAGCATACGTCTTGTTAGCTATGAAATTGTTGTACACTTAATATGTTGCTATTTTGACTTAATAACTTTGACTTGACTTATTATTATTATTATTTTTTTACATATTACTTTGATCATTAGAGATCAGACATATGACCAAATTTCACTGAAGCAGGTCCTGGCTTTTGAAATAACCAGATAATACATGCACACAACGAGATATTGAGTCAACATACTGAGATGAAGTGCAAACAGTGACATGATATCTTGGAATAATGAGTGATTAGGCTAAACTAACGCCACGTTTATGTTACAGCTCAAACCCAGAGCAGGAATTGCAGACGTGAAGAAGAATCAGTATGTCTGTTTGCGTGTGTGGACATTGTGAAATATGAAAGTTCTGCATCTGGACACAATATTACGGAAAGGAATTCATTCTCCTGACATGGCCTGGCTTGAGCTACTTCTCTGCACACAAAACAAAATGGCGCCGTTTAGTGCTGGTAAGAAAGAAGTAGATCACGTGACGGGGCACTGTAACCATTACACGCAGTAGCTACTCTACTCTCGGCTAACGAACTAGTCTTGCTTGCTGAGGAGATTTGCTTCATTCTTGTCATTCATTGCGGTACTAAAGATGAAATTAAGATGGGTTTAAGTCTGTGGCAGACGCTTTGGGGGAAAATCCAGAGTTATTCGAGCTGATAATTATTCTGTTGGGCAACATTACAACGTGGGAATATTGGCAACCCAGGGCTTCCGTAGCATCCCAATATATTATCGTTAGTTCTAAGCAGGCCACGCCCCTCACTGGTGTCCGAGCACCTGATTGGACAGCACCTGTGAGGCGTGGCTGCCCTCGCTGTTTATAACTCTTGTGTGTTTTTTTTGTTTTGTTTTGTTGTTTATTTATATATTTATTTTTAAAGTGGGTTGAACTGCCGCGTTTTAGACCGGAACAGATGCTCCATCTCAATTAAAAAAAAAAAACAACAAAAAAAAACGGACAGCTGCCGCTATTGTTGTTCTCTGGCCGCGCGAGCTGTAATTTTGCAGCTGCCACGCCGCAGAGCCACAATGAGCGCGCGCAACGGCGGCGCGTGGCGGATAATAACGCCGCGATTAGTGCGGCGCGTGCTCGCCCAGGATTAAATTACCAAGCACGCGCGCTCTCTCTCTCTCTCTCTCGCGCGCGCGCACACACACACACGCGCACACCGGGCGCCCTAGTTTGTCTCATTTCTCTAGTAATAAGCAAAGGCCTCTGCGCATGCGCAATTCTCTTTCGCCATTAATTCCTGCTTCCCCATAGAAATGAACCCCTCCACTCCCACTGTAATCTAGGTCACAGGTATTCACAGCCTTTCCTTCATCAGAAATGCCTCAAGTGTACAATAAAGTTCTAAGAAAACTATATAAAAGGAATATAAATGCAAACAGAAAAGTTCTAGCCATGTCGCAAAGTACATGTTTCTTCACTCAGGGAAGCAAAAGTGCAGAAGAATTTCACATCAGGTCTGAAAGTGGGTAAGGCTGGACATCTGATCCATAGTGTTTTACATCTATAGCTCTATAGTGTTCCACAGGTTCAGTCCGATAAAGTCAGAGTGATAAATCAGACCAAATACTACGAGAGGCACAGAACCAGAACCGAAACCAGATCCAAACTCAGAGCGGTTGACAAAGTAAACCACATGGGGCTCTTAGTAATGGCATTAACCATAATGACTGCTACTCAGACTGCTAGAGAAAGCAGCTGGCTTGACATATTGGACGAGTTTCCAGCAGGGTTGCCAGATTTTGGTTTCAAATCCACCCGAGCTTCTCAAAGTGCACCCTGGAGGAACTACACTGTACCATTTCTTGTCACTGGGCTGGTACCCTTACTTTCATATATACCTTTACTGTATGAGCTGTACTCTCAAAGGTATATGCACGTTAAATGTTTATTTAATTTACACCATGTCCACATTTACGTATTAAAGGTAGGGAAAAAAGATAAGCGATAAGGAAAAGTATTTTTTAGTACCCTTTTTTTTTCTTTCTAGGCTCGTGATGATCACAAGCCGCCGTTATCAAAGCTGTTATATATATTATTACGTTCGGATCTATGGGTATAGGTTTAATCCCAACATCATTAACACGAAAACGAGCAGCGTAGAAATAACGTTAACCCAACTCTAATGATAAGTTTTATTTAAAAAATAAAAAGGGTTTTATGAGTGGAAAGTTACGGCGTAAAAAATTTAAGAGGTCCTTGGATGCTAAACAAACATCCCTGAACATTTAAGAACCCCTGCATCAACGCAGCCGAAATGACCCTATCTTTACAAATATCTCACAGCGTAAAAGATGTCTTTAATGTTTTAAAATGATTTGAAATTGTAATGGATGTGGGGCGGGTGGGTGTTGGGGAGTGAAACGTGCAGAGTCTCATTTAAAGCCATCTGGATCGTATGAGGTTCAGCTACTACAGAACACCTCGATGAATATGGTTCAGGTGCAGGACGACAGGAGCGCTGCGTGCCTCGATCACATCTGAATTTCTTTTAAAAACGTTTAAAAAAAAAAAAAAAAGGTTACGAGGTTGGCCGATTAAAACAGAGGCCCCACGTGCACCTGAGAAAGCACACTGGGGTTTTTTTGTTTGTTCTGCTTGATGAGAGCAAGGTGAAGCACTAAAGCAGACCCTGAGTCTCCTAAAGGCCAGTGCGTGGTGATCTCTGATTGCTTACGTTCTTCGCAGTATTCCCCCTTCCAGCCGGGGAGACAGGATAACTGCCCGTCTGGGTTGCAGGTGTAGTGGCCAAAACGGTCGTCCCTGGGCGTGCATATTTTGGAACAACTCTCGCCGTAGTAATTTTCATTGCAGATGAACCGGTAAGAATACCTTAGCTCCGTCTGCTGATCGCTTTGGACATCCTGAGACCACTCAGCCCCTACTTCCAGCTGTTTTTGGATGGCAAAAGAACTAATCTGTAAGTCGGGGTTGTTTGAGTCTATGGGGAAGAAAAAAGAAAGAAAGAAAGAAAGAAAGAAAGAAAAAACATTTAGGTCAATCTGTGAATATAAGAAATATACTTTTACACACTGTTTGTAATGTGTAAAGGTCTAATCTAGGTCTAATCGAGGTCTAATCTAATCCATAGGAATAAAAAAAACAAAAACGAAAAAAAAAAAAAAAAATTTCCTTTTTCCTTTAAGTCGAGCGAAAAACATTCCCATGCTATTATCCCGTTCCAAAGGGCGGGACACAGAAAGGTGTAAAATACAGGAAAGTGCAGTCGGATGGTTTTGGCAAGCGTCGAGTATTCTCACCAAAGCCCACTGCTCTTTCCCACGCCAAAAATAAACCAAAGGAAGTCCAATTGTGTTCGAGTATGAGAATGTGAAGGTGTTTTTGAAGCGAGAGGAAAACGCAGTTCCACGGTCGTACGTGTGCTTCGAAAAAACAACTGCTTTACTTTTTCTCTCTTTTTTTTTTTTTTTTACTACAGAAGTGCTTTTTAATTCAAATCATAGCAATATTAACAATAATAACATTGCATATAGCGAATATATAGTGGACATAACCTATCTTAACACTTTATAGAAAAAGAAATAAACCTAACAATACTTCCCTACAAACACTGGTGTGTTCAATAGTGTCGCCCTCTAGTGGATAAAAGTGGAAGTACTTACCTACAGGTGGATCCTCCAAAGGTGAATACCAGGCCTCAATAATCAAAGAAAATGATCCCTAAGAGAGGAAAATATCATAAATATATCAGGAATAACGTCCCTGAAGATGACATAAAACTGATTATTTATGTCATTCATGCAGATTAGTGTGAAATGAGCATTAAGTGTTCATGCTGCAGTGCAGGTGTGCACTGTATTGCTACATATTGCAGCTTTAACATCTTGTGCAATAATCGCACACACACACACTGGCTTTCAGCTTTAGTTAAGACTGGCTTGTGCACTTTTCTTTCCCCCTCTTACCGGCCATCCAAAGTTGAAGGGCAGGCGTATGGGTGTGCTCAGGTGTCCTCCGTCCATCTTGAACGAGTTGGAGCCTAGCACGGGGGTGTCGGTCCTGCCGAAGATGCAGTCCCCTGGAGACACGGACACCTGGTAGTTCTTCAGACAAACGCGGAAAAAAGTCCTGCAGTCCGGTCTGCATGAAGTTCCGCTCGCCATCAGACCTTTAAAATTCTTGAACTCATGGAGCTCGAGCTCGAAAACACCAGATCCGAATATCTATATATATATATATATAATGTGTGTAGAGAGAGAGAGAGAGAGAGACAGAAAACAGACAAGATGCATTATTAGGCTGCAGGTCTCAGAGTCTCAGAAATAAAGGTGTGTACGGTTCACCTGGGAATATCTGTGTAATATACACGCACTTTTAAAGCTTAAAGTGGTCCAAAGAACTACCTTAAAGGTGTAAACACACACAGCAAAGGCACCAGAGATTATTCCTTAAATAGCACCCCAAGCTGCAAGGAAAAGTCTGGCACCTTTATTTCTGTGAGTGCAGAACAGTTTTAAAAAAGAAAACTATATAACACTACAGTATTGTAATGTATATAATGTATAGTGTGATACTCGGTGCCTGACGAGACCTGATGAGGACACACACCTCTCCTGATTGTTCTATATCAAGAAAAAAAGTTCTGAAACACAGCCGGGCTTTTCTAAAGAGAATGCAGCAATGAATCATGTGTTAATGAATCATTTGTGACTAACAGACTGGATTGTTGCATTGCTCTCCTTTATATATATATATACAGGCTTTCCAAAACAACACACACACACACACACACCAACAAACCCACTTAAACCTTTGCAGCTGCTCCAAAACACAACACACACACACACACACACACACACACACACACACACACCACTAGTCCTGTTATAGTTTTTTTTTCTTTCTGTGATCCTAATTAGCAGTATTTAATTTAATTAAGTATTTAATGAAGGCATTTGTGTTATTAACTGAATGCCTGTATTCATGTTTATCAAGCCACTAGTTGAAGAAATGTCTTCTTTCAAAGGAAAACATACAGACATTTGAGTTTTCCTGCAAGACTGTACAAGTCTGTATCTGTTTATCATGTACTGATTATTATTATTATTATGATTATTATTATTATTATTAGGAATGTATGTATTGGCTGTTCATCACTCTGCGCTGCAACACTGTCAGAAATTGGACTGGTGATGGTGGTGATGGTGATGGTGGTGGTGATGGTGATGGTGGTGATGGTGGTGATGATGGTGGTGATGGTGGTGGTGATGATGGTGATGGTGATGGTGGTGATGATGGTGATTGATTTACCTGCGTCAGGAGCGCGCTGAAGCATGCGGTCAGAAAGGTGAACCAAGCTGCCATTCTTTATATTTGCCCAAAATGCTGTGGCGGGGCAGCTGGGTCACCCGCGCGGATATTTCCTACCCCTCGAAAAAAATAAATAAATAAAGCTCCTATTCCAAAGTGGAAGGAAGGCTTCAAAGAATGCAAAAGAAAAAAAAAATTTAAATAAATAAAAATAAATAAATAAATAAATAAATAAACAAACAAAGCACTCAAAAAATAAAATAATAAAAAAAGGGTACGAGAAGGAGGAGGAGGAGAAGAAGGGAGTATATTCCTTTTTGGCGCGTCGCCGCTCTTCCGTGCGCAAAAGACGCGTTCAAATTTCCAGGTTATCCAAAAGGTGAAGGTGAAGCGCCGGATCCAGTCTGATTATCCGTCCCGTCCGGGCATGTTCACTATTCCACAAACCTCCTGTGTGTGTGTGTGTGTGTGTGTGTGTGGGAGAGAGAGAGAGTCGCCTCGGGGTGTGTGTGTGTGTGTGTGTGTGTGTGTGTGTGTTGTTTTATGCGACTGTGCGCGTTAGGATGCTGTAATAACGTCTCTCCTTAAGTCGTGAATGAAGTGTGAGTTCAGACGCACGGCGGTATTTATACTGGCTTCGTGTCCGTGCTGCTCATTGCATAAACTGTCCATCATTAGACCCGCCCACTTTACTCATGCCCCTCTCCTCAGGCCACGCCCACCTCGCTCCAGCAAGAATGATGTGCACATGAAGGCTACTGGAATAAACAGCGCTCTGCCCTGCGTGTAGTGTGTTAAACAGTAGGCTACAGCTGCTGCTGATAATAATAATAATAATAATAATAATAATAATCATCATCATCATCATCATCACCTCCAGGGTCCGGGGTTTGAGTCCCACCAGGGCCATGTGTGGGCGGAGTTCGCATGTTCTCCCCATGTGTCGGGGGTTTCCTCCGGGTACTCCGGTTTCCTCCCCCAGTCCATAAGCGATTGAAGATGGATCATCATCATCTTCATCATCATGTAATTCCTGATTTATTTATTTATTTTCCCAGCTTTTTTCCACTCCCATCATTTATTGCTTGATTGTGCAGCATGTGTATGAAAAATTGCTCTAGAAACAGAAAAGTTTATTTTTATTATGCTAAATATCCCAGAAGTCTCCATACATCGAGGAAATGAACACCTTTTAGCAAAATGTCTTCCAAAATATTTCATTCTTAGTTTATATTGTGTGTATATATTTACATTACATTATATTTATTCATTTAGCAGACGCTTTTATCCAAAGCGACTTACAAATGAGACACACTCACACACCAATGGTAGCAGAGCTGCATGCAAGGTGCTAGCTTGCCATCGGGGGCAACTTAGGGTTCAGTGTCTTGCCCAAGGACACTTCGGCATGGGATCACCCGGGCCGGGATTCCAACCACCAACCCTACGATTAGTGGATTAGTGGACAACCCGCTCTACCCACTGAGACACAGCCGCCCTTATATATATGTTCATTCTCCAGGAAGCCTTGTCGAACACCTTTGACAAAAGGAGAACGTATTGAAATCGTTCTCACGGCCGGATCTGCGATGGACTTTAACAGGAAGTGTGGCGAGCACATCAGACACGATGCTGTCGCCAATCTTATTAACAAATACAAAGAGTCTGGAAGTGTTGCGGACCGACCGAGAAGACGTGGACCTCCAGGACCATCCACTGATGAAGGAATGACCAACATGGACCTGGTAAACATTGTCCCCGATATACGGAGACTTCTGGGACACACTGTATATTAAAAGGGTTCCAGTAATAACGATCACGCTAATTTACACCACAGCGCATCTGAATCAGTCAGAAGGTGTTGATTAGTTCTCTATAACAGCAGCTCTGACAGTAATGCACATCACACGTTTATATTAAGGAGCTCGGTGTGGTTTCTATAGCAACTGCTCGTTCAGAGGGACTCGCACGAAAGGAAACGCCACATGAACAGATTTGGATACGGTGAAGTTTTCTGTAAGGAGATGTTTATTTAACGTTAATGGAAGGAGTCGGGCGCACGGTAGCTTAGTGGTTAGCACGTCCGCCTCACACCTCCAGGGTCCGAAGTTCGAGTCCCGCCAGGGTCCGTGTGGGCGGAGTTTGCATGTTCTCCCCGTGCGTCGGGGGTTTCCTCCGGGTGCTCCGGTTTCCTCCTCCAGTCCAAACACATGCATGGTAGTCTGATGGGCGTGTCTAAAGTGTCCGTAGTGTATGAGTGTATGTGATTGTGTCCTGTGATGGACTGGCACTCTGTCCAGGGTGTACCCCGCCTTGTGCCCGATGCGCCCTGGGATAGACTCCAGGTTCCCCGTGACCCTGATAAAGGAGTAAGCGGTAGAGGATGGATGGATGGATGGAAGGAAGGAGTCTCCAGTGTCAGCGCTGTGTAACAGTCAGATTAAAGTCGTAACTTTAATGGTTTCTTGGTAACATGGATTTTGTCTTATTGACTTGACGAGAGAGAAAAAAGCGACGGACCAACTGTTTATAGCTGCGATAACATGCCAGGCTATAAAATAAACAACGCCAGGCTAACGGTAACTGTCTTGTAGCGTATTATTATGATGTCATGTTTAGGTATTGATTTTATGCTGAATGTATCACACTGTACTGCAGGTATTTTAACGCCGTGTATACGCCGATTGGTTGGCTTTTCTGAGGCGAGAGAAATCAAATAAACACAATTCTGAGTCAGTGCACTTTCCAGTCAACTGCACAGATGATAAATACAGGGTCACAATAACGACTTTCCGCTTCCACTCAGCACACAATTCATTTAAAAGCAATATCACACTCGTAATCATGCTGTGTTACTGAACATCATTATGGCTGTGATTACCCGCGGACTCGTGCCTACAGCCGACTCTCAGCCCTGGTGATGTTCAGTACAGTACGACTGAGATATTGCTTGTATAAACAAGAACTTATTATCAGGTGAGTAACCGACATTTCATACAGAATATGGCCAAAAATATCTTGTTATTTTTGCTCCAAGAAGTCTTCCCAAAGAAGCCACAGCTGGATAGAGCGTTGCGTGTTGCCATGGTAACACGCAGACTGACTGACAGCTTGTAGTAAGTGTAGAAATGGTTTCAGTGTAAAGAACTATTGCTACAGCTGGAACATGATGTAGTGAACACAGACAAGTGGAGGGATACACAAGTGATATGTTCCAGAGCTGTCTTACTGAATATCAGCACACTTGGAACACGTCTCGTCCAATCAGTTTATTAGACCGGAACTATCTGCTGTATAAAGCAACTCTTATATGTTTAGGGAAAACTGTGCCTTCACTCTGTGAGTTTAAATATTCTAAATTAAATTAAAACTCTGCAGGACATATATATATTTTTTTTTATCAAATTATACTATAGTATAGTGTAGTGTAGAATAGTATACTGCAGAATAGTACAGTGTAGCACAGTATAACATAGTAGAGTACTGTATGGAACATTATAGTATACTGTAGAATAGTACAGTATAGTACAGTATAGTATAGTATAGTATAGTACGGCATGGAACAGTATAGTATACTGTAGAATAGTATAGTATAGTACTGTATGGAACAGTATAGTATACTGTAGAATAGTACAGTATAGTATAGTACTGTATGGAACAGTATAGTATACTGTAGAATAGTACAGTATAGTATAGTACTGTATGGAACAGTATAGTATACTGTAGAATAGATTGGTATAGTGTAGTGTAGTATAGTACAGTATGGAACAATATAGTATACTGTAGAATAGCATAGTATAGTATAGTATAGTACTGTATGGAACAGTATAGTATACTGTAGAATAGAATAGTACAGTATAGTATAGTATAATACTGTATGGAACAATATAGTATACTGTAGAATAGATTGGTATAGTGTAGTGTAGTATAGTACAGTATGGAACAATATAGTAGACTGTAGAATAGCATAGTCCCTGTGAACGAGCTGTTACTATAGAAGGCATAAGTGCGTTAATATAAAGCTGTGATTTGCACCTGCGCTGCTGTCAGAGCCGCTGTTCTAGAAAACTAATCAACACCTTCTCAGCATTACCGTGCTATAATCCACTATAATAACATCCTACTATCACGCAATCATTTGGCTGTAATGTGTGTTCTGAAGTGTGCATGGACTATTTATTGTAACCTAATGAAAAAGAAGAAGAAAAACTGAGCTGTGACCCTCAGTGGACCGATGGAGATGATAGCGGCGCGTGTCGTTTAGCGCTGAGTGGCTCGCGTGCGGGTCTCGAGCGCGTGCCGTGATGGGGCTCAGATAACACTTCAGCTGTATGGTAATGAGCGCTCATTTAAATTCACAACCTCCATCATTCCAGTAATAGTCACGATGATTAACTAGATATAGCAAAGATATAGAAACACAGCAAGATGTTCATGCGTGCTTTATTATTTGCACTGGTACTGGTTTAGACTCTACTCACACACATACACTAGCTGTAAGGCAATATTGTTATTTCATGAGCCCTTGCACAGGCCATGATATTAGACACGCCTTCTCCCACACTGGATTATAATTTCTCCTCACAGTCAGGTCAAACCTGGTGTCAAACTCTCAGAGACAGCCTTTGTTGTTGTTGTTGTTGTTTGACGTATTATTTAGCTATTAGCTACATATACAATCCTAATTCACGGGTCAGTTCAAATGAATTGGACTACTTTAGATCAATGACTTCAAACATAAGCAGCAATTATGTTAATTATGATAATTATGAAAAGTTCTCTGTATGGAAGGCTCGTAAATAAAAAACCTCTCAAATGATTACAATCATATGTACATTTGCCTAAAAGTAACCGTGAGGTAAAGTGGTTCTTATTCGTATATGTGGTTTATATTCATGAAATGAATCAGTGCGGCGTTAATAAAATACCATCTCACTGCAGAATGTCCCGTGTTCAGTTTCCAGGACTAAAAACGCAACAGGGCGAGAGTCAGCTCAGCGCTCTAACACCTAACTACAGTAAAATAACTACAGTGAAATAACTGCAATGAAATAATGGTACCACACGCTTCCTTCCCACTCAGGCGGCACCTTTGATAGATCTTTGTAAGATTTCTTTATCTTTGAATAAAGAGTTTTAGGGGAAAAGATGTTTAACCCTCCTGCTGTGTTGGGGGAAAAAAAGCTACGTCCATTATGTTATGGGTCAAAATGACTCCCATAGTTTAAACACACACACACACACACACACACACAGAGCAAAGAACAGCTTAAAACAGTAAACCTGTAAACCATAAGAAGAAATATTTGCATATACGTCAGAGAAACAGACATTAAGCAGAATTTCAGAAATCTCAAATGTGGAAATGGGTCAAATTGACCCGTAACATAACAGAAGGGTTGAAAGAACATGAGTGTGCTCCTTAAAATTTGTTGAAGTTATACAAATGAAATAAAGAAAGAAATGAGAAAGATGAAATATAATTTTTAAAATTAGGATGGATTTAAAGAAAGAAGGAAAAGCAAACAAAAAAAAAGAAGAAGAAAGAAAGAAACACATAGAAAAAATATGAGGCAGGACATTAAAGAAAGAAAGAAAAAAGCAGGCATGAAGAAAGACAGAAATAAATAACAAAGGTAGGTAGGTGGGCAGGGGAGTGGGCAGGGGAGAGGGCAGGAGGGAAGGTTAGGGGAGTGGACAGGAGGGGAGG